>ML822912.1:11555-82415 GCA_009831015.1 Picea engelmannii
ATAATGGAAAATAATATACATCTAACGAATTTGAAAACTATATTCACCAACATGGGATCAAACATCAAACTACAATTCCATACAATCCTCAACAGAATGGTGTAGCTTAAAGATGGTTCGTTCCATGATGTTTTTCAATAATGTAAAATTGATGTTTTGGGCTGATGTTATTCTATGTGCGGTTCATGTGAAAAACATGTGTCCATCTCATGCTCTTGAAAAGAAGACTTCTTATGAAATGTGGTATGACCGCATTCCTTCGATGAGGCATCTCAAGGTTTTTGGTTCCACCTACTATGCCTTGATTTCTAAGGAGCAAAGAAGCAAGCCTAGGGAAAGGAGTCAAAAGTGCAAAGAGTCAAAATCCTCCAAGAATGACAAAAATGTTGAGGCAGCTTGATCATCTGGACAAATTCACTCATGTAAAGGCATATCATGAATTTGATGATGAGATTCCACATCTTGAAGGGGGATCCCTATCTTGTGTCAATCTATGGAATCTCATTTTATTCTTTTGAAGCACCATCTCCCCCTCGTGAAGAAGTTCCAACCTCTTTTGAAACACCATTTCCCCCCCATGAAGAAGTTCCAACCACTTCATCATAACCAGAAGTTCATTTGGATGATGCAATTGAGAGGATTGAAAAGTTGAGTCTTAATGAGAATACAACACCATCTTAATCAATTGAGCAACCTGGACCATCTCAAAAAGGTCCAACAAAATGCCTTATAAAAACACTTGAAAGTGTTCATCTTTATGAGGTTGGAAAGATGGGAACTAGAATTTTGTCAAGACAAGATGAACGTTATGATGATAATTCAAATTCAGGTGATGTGAATGACATGAATGTTTCAAATGATTCTGATTTGAATTTATCTACTAGATTTGAACTGACTTCCTTTGAAGAAGTTATTTCTCATAATGAATGGGAAGAAGTGATGCAAAAAGAATATGATGCTCTCATAAAGTATGGGACGTGGAAGTTGGTGGACCCTCCATTCGGAACCAAACCAATTGAATGTAAGTGGGTATTCAAGAACAAGTACAAATCAAATGGCTCACTTGACAAGCACAAAGAAATAATCGTGGAAAAAGGGTTTGCGTAAAAAGAAGGTGTTGATTATGAGAAGACCTTTGCCCCCACAACAAAATGGGCTACCATTGATACTCTATTTTCCATGGTACCACAGAATGGATGAAAAAATTATCATATGGATGTGAAAACTATTTTCTTGATTGGAGACTTGAAAGAAAATGTTTTCGTGTCACAGCTATAAGGTCTTGTTGGGAAGGGACAAGAACAAAAAGTATGCAAGCTCATCGAATTCTTATATGGCCTTAAACAAGCACCGCAAGCCTACTATGAAAATCCAATTGAGCATCTTCTAAAATTGAATTTCAAGCACTACAATCTTGATGATGCAACTTTGTTCGCCAAGAAAGTTGACAAAATTGTTTTATATCTTGTGGTATATGTAGAAGATATGTTGATAACAGGGAACAACGAAAGTTGTATTGCATCCATAAATAAAGAATTGAAGAAAGGCTTAGAAATGACAAATTTGGGACATTTTTACTACTGTTTGGGCATTGAGGTGATTCAAAATCCAAAGTACATATTCATCTCCCAGAAGAAGTATATTAGAAAATTGTTGAACAAGTTTGGCATAGCTGAGTGTAATCATGTTTCTACTCCAATGGAACGGAATTTCAAGCCCACATCAAAACAAGGGAATGAATTTGAGGATGCAACCAAATATAGAAAAACTGTGGGAAGCCTTATATACCTTACTACAACTAGACCATATATTTATTTTGTTGTAGGGATTCTTTCCAGGTTCATACAAAACCTTGTAAAGGACATTGGTTTGTTGCAAAAGATTTCTAAAATACATGAAGGGAACTGAAGATTTTGAACTCAAGTTCTATATGGTGAATGACTTCAACTTGATTGGATATTCTGATTTAGACTTTGTTGGAGATAAGGAAAATTGAGTGTCAACTTCAAGAAATCTCATGAGTCTTGGATCATGAGTTATCTCCTGGAGATCACACAAATAGTCAGTTCCAATAGATTCTACAATAGAGATAGAATATGTGGTATTTACAGATGCAATGAAAGAGATTGTGTGGCTAAGGGAAATACTTGAAGATTTGCAGGAGAAACAAGTGAATTATACTCTTCTAGTTGAAAATACTTTTACAATCAAGTTGGCCAAGTTTTCCATATTCCATGATTGAACGAAGGACATCAACACAAAATATCACCTAATTTAATATCAAGTAAAAGCCAAGATTCACTTGAAACATTATTTCACAAATGAACAAATTGCAAACATATTCACCAAAACACTTGAAAAAACAAATTTTGAAAAGTTCGATGCTTGCACTCACAAACATCCCTTCCCCTTCCGATTAAGAGATGAGACACGTGATTCTTGGATTTGAAATAAGTACCAGGATTAATAAATGCCTTTTAAATTGAAAAAAACCAACACTTCCATCACTGCAAGGGAAGTTTGCAATGATGACGTAAACCGCAGATCGTGTTCCGTTGGCGCAATCTCTCGCAGGAAGTGAAGATCGAATGCAACGAAATATCCCGAGGGAAGAAAACGATTCTGAGATTGATTTGTTCTTTGGCATTTAGGAAGCACTTTGATTACAGGTCAGAAAACCAAAACCGAGATTTGAATTTCACTGTGGCCAGACACAAAACGTGCCCAAATTTCAAAGTAACCAGACGACACAGATGAAACAGAGATATGAAAACGATAAAAATACCGGAGATATTGGAGATGCGGGGAATCGAACCCCGTGCCTCTCGCATGCGAAGCGAGCGCTCTACCATATGAGCTACATCCCCTTTGCTGGCACGGGTTGACATGGGTAACAACTGGAAGTATGGCTGGCTGCTTAAAACAGAATAAAATAATCTCTTCCAATACGTATATAAGCAAAAATTGGCGGACTAATATTCCAGGCTATAGCTTGAGGGGGATGCGTCGAAGAGCAAGTGCTGAACATTTATAAGTACAACAATTGTGAAAGGTCCTACCGGGATTCGAACCCAGGTCGCTGGATTCAAAGTCCAGAGTGCTAACCACTACACCATAGAACCTCGTGAAATGTTACGAACTATATTCTTTTGAAAGCAGAATTGTAAACAGATCAAAAGGGTCATGCATTCTAGGGATTTTATCTGCACGGAATAGTTGGATTTAAGCCTGCGTGGATAAATTCCTCACCGCAACTATAATCAGGCCTGAATTCTCTCTGCGTTAAGCTCTTTTTTCTCTCCACGGCTTTTAGCAGGATTTGAATCTGCGGGAGCAGAAATAACTGTCGAGAGGCCTAACATCGCATTGCATTCTGGGATTTTTTTCCAGTGCCTCCTGCAGGATTTGAACCTGCATGGACACATCATATATCTTAGTTGACTCACGTATGTATTGAACGGTTGTCTGAAAAAAGTGGTGGGGCCTTCATTTTCATAGGACTTCGTTTCCGAGCTTTTTCAACAGTGACTACGAGGTGGTCTGGATGGAACATTGGAAGCATTGCAGTCGCTCTGGTTTTGCTTCAACGCGTTTATGTGGTTATTTTTCTAAAAGAATTACATCTTTATAGTTTATGAAAGAGTTGAATATTTTTTTACTTCAAATACGTGCATATCTTCAAATCAAAGTAGGGGAGTAGGGATAGGGATAGGGAAAGTGGAAGTAAATTGGGGTGGTTATGTTCTTTAAAGATCGTAGGATTTTGTTTTTGGATGGAAAATGAATACTTCACAAGGTCACTCTTCTTCCATACCTTGCAAAATATTTTCAACTATCAGATAACTCAAAATCTGAATCATTGAGTTGCATGCCCACTTGCAATAATCACAGATATGCAACTGTAACTTTTCCAAAGATAAATAGAAGAGGTTGTGATTAAGAGAATGAAGAGGCAATGACAGAGCAAAACTAAAGGACAATGTTTGGCGAACAAAGAGAATTTGAAGGTGAAGAGGGGATGCAGAGGGGTGTCGAGTGGGATGGATAGGGGGAGTATGCTGCAGGATGGAACATAGACCAATCAACAGATCATATTTTCTTTGTTCATACTCCCCCAGGATGGAACATAGACCAATCAGTATGTTGTTACAACACTCGATCTCAACATTTCAGATCAACGGGCAACGATCATATTTTCTTTAGTCATACAACTTGTTCGACGTGTATCACAACAAATCCCACTAGAAACATGCTTATGGATCATGCCTAGTCGTCTACAGTTCCAAGCCACAGACACTCTTCCATCCAACGATCTCTTTAGGACCACACCACTCATTGTTTTTGAGTTTCATAGACAACGCCCATATTTGTTGACTCCAAGGTATACCTTCTAGTTTATTTCCTCATTTTATAAACAAGGACACAATGATCTTGTTCCCATCATGCTTACATCCATTGTTGATCCACCTTATTTATGGTATGAAATTTTATGCTTGGTCATTCTCTGCTCCCTCATGCATCTAATCACAATGATGTTCATCTCTTATGGATCTCTTGCTTTTTGCCTAGCACCCCTTCACCCACAAGATATATCCTTTCCCTTTCCCTCTACATCTAGTTCCCTCTGGGATGCACTCCCACCCATGGGACCCAGTGCTCCAAATCCTACACCTCCTCTGCACGACCTCCTTCCACCCCTCACTACTCTCTTACACAAACAACCTCACCCTCCTTTTCCATTGATAATTTATTTTCCCCATTATGATGACTGTACGAATGGAGAAGTTTTGGACTCTTGGATCCACAATTTACATGCTTATTTCTAGGCCTTTCGGCACCTGACTGTTGAGCAATGTTTGTCTATTCTTGGCCTTCATCTTATTGATCTCGCCTTGTCTTGGTGGGATGCACAGTTTCCTTATCACCCTAATCAAGCCACTCCCTCTCATATAACCACTTGGGCATCCTTTGGTCATGCTCTCAAGTCTCGCTCCTATCCCCCTAGGTATCAGAAACACCTATATTCCTAGTTGTTCCAGCGCCGACAACAACCTCACAAAATTGTACTCCAATACAATGCTCACTTCTCTAAACTCTGCTTTCAACTCTGCATCATTGATTCTGAAGAGAGGCTCATTTCCAAGTTTACTTTTGGACTATTACAACCATTACATCTTGAGATAGCTCTTTTTCAACCTCCTTCCACTTGATCGAGATTTTACACTTTCTCTTGCTATAGAACGTAAACTTCCTCCTAAACCCTCTTATCCTTCTATTTTGCATCTTTCCTAGAAATATCCATTTCCCAACACTCACTCCCCATGGGAGTCTACCCAGCCTTGGATACCTCACACTCCTTCTGTCTTATTTCCCCCCTCATGTCCATCTCCTCAACAACCCTCCACACAACACCCTATGTTCAACTCCCTCTACATTCCTCCTAATAAACGTTGCCACCAAACCTCTTACTCCATCACCCAACACCCCCCACCTACCCCTCAACATCATGTTTCCATGTCCCTCTACATCCCTCCTCATAGACACCACCAGCATGGCCCTCCCTCTACTACAATGGATCTAACACCCTCTCTTAGTTCAGCTCACTTTCCAACAGTCTCAACACACCATTCTCACCACTTCAGTCCTACTTCTATTGCACCACAATTACAATCATAAAGCACCACCTCTTGCTATCAGGCCGCCAAGGTCCCTTCCGCAGCTTCGCACATCAGTGCATCCAACATCAGTGGAAATCCTTTACCTCTTTCAATAGTTCACTCTACTTCAGTCATTGTTTCTTATGGTTATGTGTTCTCTTCAATAGGGGCCTCCCCCATTTTCTATAGTCCTTTCAGTCCTAAATTGGGAGGTGGAAAGAAAGGACACTTTCCTCTTAAACCAGGAGGAATTGGGTTAAGGAGCAACCCACGTGGTTCAAGGAGAGGCCCACCTCTCCATTATGGTATTGGGCACTTGTCCACTAGTTAGTTAGCTCGATAGTGATCCTAAATAAATGCATGTTGAGTTTATCCATGCAAGGTTAATGTTGACTATGTCAAGTATGACAATTTTGTAATCGTTGTTTAAAGGCCCTTTGGCCTTTATAATAAACAAGCTATCCTTCATTATGTTTAATATATTCTATTATATTTTTCTTCCTTAGTTAATTATGGGCTATTATGTTCAACAGTGAGGCTCTTTGAGCCTCACCTCATATCATGTTGCAGATCAGGTAACCAATACAATTCAATTAGAGGCTAAAAGCCATCGATTTAGATGAGATCCATAGTTCAAAGTGCATGAGAGGGTCATCACCTCAACAATTTGTACTAGTTGTTGTTGACATTTGAATCTGTCAAGACTGAAATGGAAACCTCACGAGGATATGAATCCCCCTGCGTTTTTAAAGAGGTGGTACTCCTCTTTGGCTTAAGATTTTCTTTGAATATTTATATCAAAAAAAATATGGGATGCTGTCAAATGACTAAATCCAACTCTTTATGGCTCAATGAAATTCAAAATAATGAAAAATAAAAATATATAGAGAGAGAATCCCTGAGAAATAGACTAGGAACCTCAAACACCACACAATCTAGAAAATGATAAAATCCTCACATCCATCACAGTTTAATGAAAATTATGATCACATTCAAATAAAAGAAATGGTCCAATGACACAAGAGAACTTTGAAAGAGTACTACTTATTAAGCTCAAAAGAATATTTTGATAGATCGACTTCAAATATCTTATACTCAGAACTCAGAGTTATAAAATAAAATCAAAATCGATCTCGACTTAGTTCTCCGGAATTTCTCAAAAATGATAACGTCTGTTACAATACTTGAAATTTAAAGGCGTTTGTCCATTAATGGACTGGGATTGGGGCTCCCGTGAACCATAACAATATTTACAAGAAATATGATGAAGAGAATAATATGGATTGGAGCACGCGCAACACGATTGTGATGGAATCTCTCCCTCTCATTTGCTTGTTGATGCACCCTTTATATCTTTGCTTGTTGCAGTTAAGTGGTCGGTTGTAACAGCTTCCGTTGGAAATTCAAAAATCTTGGTTATAGACTTGTTTAACCATTCTTGAATATATTAACTTAATGGGGGAACGCTCACTTCTTGTTTTACTTTGATATTTAACAATTCACTTTTGATTTCTCTATTTTCAATAGATAAATTTTGCAATATAGTTTCAATGTCCTCATTTTTATTTGTGTACTCAACGAACCAATTATCAATTTTATCATAAGTATACTCAACCATACTATCAATTTTTTTGGTCGATGATTTCTTCAAATTTTCGACTTTCTCTTCAAATTGCTCTCTGCTCATGATAATTGAATTTGATCTTAAGCTTGGATCTGAAACTTCAATAGTGGTGCCCGCAATATCCAAACTAATAATCTTTGAGTATGTCTTAGTCTTTTTCCTTGATAGTTCTTTTAATTGATTTAACAACCCCTTTAATGTATTTATTATTTCAATCCAACATGTCTTTAATTGTTTCATGTGGCTCTGGGAGGGAAAACCTTCATGTTTTCTCCTATGGTCCATTATTGCCAAGACTTTTGTTACAAACATAATAGCTCCATCTATGAAGAAATTTTCATCATTCTTCAAATATGGATTTAAGTATTCCTTAGTGTTTTGAATAATGAGCCTGAGAATAGAAATTGTTTTTGCCAAGTCCCATAAATCTAGAATAAGCGACATTCTTTTCTTTATATTCTCTTCAACAAAGTGTCGAGTAGCAATGATTAAGCTTGAAATTCTTTTTACTCTCATATTTGACTCTGGAGTTCCTTGAAGAGTTTTGTGAGGTTGTATCATGGCGATTGGGGTAGCCAATATGGGTGGGGGCATGAGAGTTGCCTCCAATTCTTTGACTCTCCTTAAGCCTGAGATTTTTATCTTCCATATTAATTATTGAAACATCCAATTCTTTGACCCTATGAATTGAGGATAATTTTGACAGCAACATGTTTTTAATATCAATGGTGGACCATGACTTTCCCTTCTTATTCTTCGAGGTTCTTTCAACGGTCGATTTCTTTGAAGACCTATCAAATAAAACATTATGTATAGAAAATGTATCTCTGTGAGAGAAAACTTCATCTTGAACAACCAATGCAACATATTGTACATTTTCTTGGGCACGTTCTTCTTCGTCTGGAAACCAAATATTTTCAATGTCAACATCTAAATCCATATCATCAAGCAAAATATCATTTTTAGGTGTGTGTTTTTCTTCTCCCTCTTGTTGGGAATTAACCCTTTTCCTTTTCATTGTTAATTTATGGGGGTTTTCTAAACTTCCTTGAGGAGGATTTCTTTCTCCATCATCACTTGAATTGTTACTTGAGGGTTTTCTTTGTTGGGCCATTGCAAACTGAGCATTTACTTTAGGAAAAAGACTTATGTGAGAAATAGCAGGTGACTGAGTGTTTCTTTCACTTGAGTGTTTCCCTCTTTTCTTATAATGTTCTGTAGTGCTCACAATTGTCTCTATGTCACCAGAATTTTTATCAACACCTCGAACAGGAGGTTCATGACTATTGCCCTCTTCCTCCCCAAATGTGAGTGTATTGATTAATGTGGGGTTGAGCCCGACTAATACCATGTGATTATAAAAAATATGGTTAGGGTCAAACCCTTTGATTTCTTCTGCAAACTTCAAATTAAACTGGTCAAAGTAAGAGGCATATTCATCAATTTTGTAAATTCCTCTTAAGAGAATTTCACCAACTTTCCAAGGCAGGGGAATAAACTATTTTTTCCTTTTTTCGTAAAAAGCATGAAACTAGAACTTATATTGCCTCTCCACCTCTATGTTAAATAACTTGTCCGACGCATAATAAGGGAGATATATAGGCTTCTCATGAGAACATAAAATCCTAATGATGTTGTAATTATCCATTTTCTCCAGAATTCTCTTTTTATTCAAAAAAGAAGATGCTTCCAATGAAATCCTGGAAGTATCTTCTCCAAAGAGTAATTTCTTAAATTTAGATAAAAAACCATTGTAAACTTCATAAAAATAATGGATAACTTTCTTCCTCTAGAGAGATTTATACCACATAGTTATGGGGTCAATTTTTGAATTTACCCTTTTTCCAACACTCAAACCTTTAAAAGTATGATAGTGTGTGATAGCAAATATCAGATAAGATGCCATATACAATTTTTTCTCACTTCTGAAATTCATTAACTGTGTGGAAATTTCATTTGATATTATTTTTTCCCAATCAAAGAAGACATTCTCATGAACTTTAAAATGTAAAATATATAGTGCCAGCCAGGGAATAGTTTCCATAGATCCTGACTGGTAACTCTAGTAAATAACCGAGCAATTTCTCGATAAGGGTCCTTTAAAGAACTAACCTGGATCCTGGATAAGTCTTCTGACATTGCCGTAGGATCTTGTAAATATTCCTCCAGGAGCTCCATTCCATTATTTTTCCCTCTAAGAAAATTTACGGTTTCTTCTCCTTTGTATGTTAAGTTCGGCTCTGGTAATTTTAACATTTTTTTGAAAACTGAAGGCACCAATGAAACATGGGAGTCGCTTTGTAGTGGAATTTTTCTTCTATTCTAGACAAATTTATCAATACACCAGGTGACAATCTCTTTGCACTCGAAAACCTCAGGGACACAACCAACGAGAGATATTCCTGATGTCCAAACCTTATTATTATCTTTATTCAGTAACGTTGAATAGTACCGATATGACCTCAACCAGTGGTAATTGTGATCTTCTCTGGCGAACAGACTCAAGGTATCCATGTAGAAATTTTGTTTTCTTTCGACCATCTTCAACAAGTTGACATGATTCCTCTGTAATATCGCTTAGAACAGTGAAATAATATTTATGTTAGATCCTTGATGAGAGCATTAACCTGAAATAAATGTGATTTTTCCTCGTAGAAACATCATTAATAAATACATTTTCATAATTCAATTTAGCAGTTGAGCTCGTAGAATTAGCATTTAATATGACTCTAGAACTGTGAAAGAGAAAGGACATGTCATGGCGGGGAGTCAGAGTGGAGGAAATCAAATGAGAATGCGAGTCCGCCATGATAATAAAAATGGCTAAGTATTGATACTTGTCGGACAGATTTGTGAAGACGGGGAGATACAAAGAAAATAAATTATGAGTTTGTGAGGCTGTGAATGAAAAATAAACTAAGTGTTGGGAAGAGGTTCAAGGAAGAAAAGTGATGAGTCATGAGTTCGCAAGTCCGCCAACCTACAAATATAACAAAATGACATAAGTATGGAAAAAGTATAAGTCATGGAGGTAAGCGTGACAATGAAAATTATGAGAGGAAAACATACTTACAAAAAAATACAAGTGCAGAGTAAAGAAAAAGAAAGAAGGACTTATGAGGTTCAACAGTTGCCAAGCTCTCAAGATTGAAGTTCCATCCACAATGCATACAAAACTCACCTATAGTAGGATAAGGAAATACCTACCAATGACCATTGAAACACTAAACTTCTTAAGTAATCCTTATAGGATTTCTAATTATAATCAATATATCTATACAATACCATTGAAACACCAAACTTCTTAAGTAATCCTTATAGGATTTCTAATTGTAATCAATCTATCTATACAATTTCATCAAAGAGTAGTTAGTTATGGATTTAAATAATAATAATATATTTTTGAAATGAGTAAAGGTAAATATTAATATAAATCAAATAAATATGTAATTGTGAGATGTGTTAAGAAGTAATGTGTATTATCTTTAACATTATAATAAAGAAGATTAAGAAATTGTAAGAAAGATAAGAGTTCATCATCAAAGAATAGTTAGTTATTGATTTGAATAAAATAATAATAATATATATTTGAAATGAGTAAAGGTAAATATTAATATAAATAAAAAAATAAATATGTAATTGTAAGATATGTTAAGAAGTAGTTGTTTCAAAGTATAGCGAGCTATGAGTCTAAACCTAATCCAGCGCCTTGGTTTTTTATCATTTGCAATGGATAGTTCCACTAGGGGGCACGACCCCCTTCAGATGATGATGTCTTGGCCTTCCACTTCATTGTCACCGCCTCTATCAAGCACGCGAAGTCCCCCAATTGTGATTTGTAAATAAAATGGAGGAAATGCCAAAAATCGCTCACCCCCATTCCTTAGCTAGGAGGAAGGATTTGAAACTCACAAATCATGACCTTATCAACCAATTTATAGGAATTTGGCCATCCCCAAAATTTGTGGCAATTTGGTTTCAAAATAATTGGATTACCCTCATCAAGGGTTCCCTAAGCCATTTTTCTACGAAAGAGGCTATTATACCTTCATATTCGACCATAAGGAAGACAAAGATATAATCTTTTGGAGAGGCCCTTACTACATGGGTGCAAGAGGGTTATACCTAAAGAAATGGACTCTAGATTTCAACCCAGAGAAAGATGTTCCATTTGTTGTTCAATTTTGGCTTTACTTTCCTTATCTAACTTTGCATTGTTGGAGCGATGATTCTCTTGGTTGCATATGAAACTCTCTAGGTCGATACATCGATAAGGAAGAGCCAAAAGAAAACATGTTCTCATGCGCAAGAATATGTGTTGAAGTGGACTTTGAAAAAGGCATCTCGTCAAAAAATTTAATCACATTGGATAACTGGAAGCACATGCAACAACTAGACTATGAACAACTTCCCTTCAAATGCAAAATATGCCATGAATATGGACACTTTGCGAAAAAATGCAAGAAGGCCCCTCTGTCTCATCCTTCAGGAAATGGGTCATAAGACCAATGGAGATTTTTTCAAAGAAAAATTGGTGGAGGGAAGAACGAAATTGGCTCTGGCCCTTTCGCTGGGCCTTCTTCCCGTGAGTAAGAAAATCCCTCCAACTCATCTAGCCCCTCCTCTTCGTAAGGGATCCCTCAAAAAAATAGTTTTAATGCTCTATCGAAACTCCAGGACAATGATGGTCCTCCTATGTCTTCAATTATTTCCTCAATCTACCAGCCTCCTTCAATCCAACCCACTCCTAGGTCAAGTTCCTTTCAAACAAAAGGCCTCCTTAAAGAGCGAGAAGAAAGGAAATCCATTCTTGAGAAACCCTTATCGAGAAAATCGGCCCTTGTCATTCTAGGCCAGGAAGAAGTAAAAAATTTGAAAGATGTTGAGGTTACCTTCCTATATGAAAAGGCTCACAATTTAGACACAGATTACTCGATGGATGAGGAACACAATGATAGGGCCTCAAAGGAGAAATTTCCCAGAAGGTCGTGGCGAAAGGCCTCGAGAACCCACTAAGAAGAGATGACGAATAAAGAAATCCAGCTTGGTTCACAAATCACCATCCCAAAAATGCTAGGGCCCTCCAAGTTGTTGAAGATTGTTGGTATCCATGAAGGTAGTAAAGGGGGTTCCTCTCAAACCCACCTAAATAATGATAATCGTCTCTTGGAATTATAGGGGCCTAGATAACACCCCCAAATCCATTGTTTCCTAAGATCTAATCCAAAATGAAAGAAATTCTATTTTCCTACTCCAAGAGACAAAAATGAAAGTTGAAGATATCAGAAAAGCCTCATTGGGATTGCTAAAGCAGTGGGATTTTGTTGCATTGGACGTCAGGGGTGCCACTGGGGGTCTTTTCACTCTCTGGAATAAGAGCGATTTTTGTTTGGTTTCCTCTCTCCAATCTCATCATTGGATTATAACTAAGTTCAAGTCTATTAGATATGGGAATTTTTATATTGTAGTCAATATATACATGGTAGCTAACCCTTTGGAAAATCTAGCTTGTTGGACCTCTATTCAAAATATTCAGAACTCATGGGTTCCTTTGGGTTGCATTCTCACTGGAAATTTCAACACTCTGAGGAGAAACTTGGAAGAAAAGGTGGCTCCTATGGTAGGGGTCCATATCGAGATCGAATGGAATATATTATCAACAATTGGAATCTCATTGATGTAGCTCCCCACAAGGGTAAATATACTTGGTCAAATAAGTGCTTTGGTCTGGGACATATTGCGGCTAGATTATTTTGGTTCCTTGTTCACAACAACTTCCTCTCCTCTACTTCTTGCTTAAAATATTATATCTTTCCCTCCTTGAACTCTAATCATAAACCCATATCCCTCCACATCAGTAATATCTCTAACTATGAACCCCTCCCATTCTGCTTCCTTCCTATCTAGCTAGAATCACCCAATATAGATCAGTTGGTTGCTAACCTTTGGCTTGAGCAGGTTTGTGGTACCCCTATTTATATATGGGAAAATAATTTGATAAAGGTGAAGCGTGCAATTAAGAGTTGGGCCAAATCCTTCCAAGTGCCCTCCCTTGTTATCAATGGGCTCAAATGCAAGCTTCAGACAATCCAATTGCAAATGGAATAAACAGAGCCTAGCCATAATATGTTCCAAGAAGAATTGCAAATACAAACCCAAATACAACGAGAGTTAAGAAGGGAAGAAGATTACTGAAGACTAAAATCCATAAATCTTGGTTAAAGGTGGGAGATAGAAATACAAACATTTTTCATAAACAAGCTCATTCATGTCTCTCCAAGAATAATATGACAACTATAAATTTGGAGGATGGAATCAAGCTGACCGACTTCAGAGATATCAAGGTGGTTTTCCTAAACTTTTTCTATAATATTTATTCTCAATGAGATTTGGTCATTGTTCACAATATTGATTCTATGCTAGAACATATCCCTATTGTCATCTTTGAGTAAGATAACCAGTTTATAAATCAACCCATTGAAGAAGCTAAAGTATTTACAACTATTTGGAGTTTGGTGTTGGACAAGGATCTTGGCCTGGATGGGTTCCCTATTTCCTTTCATCGGAATTTTCGGGATATTATCAAACATGACCTCCTGAGAATGTTGCAATACTCACATAAATCCCTTAGGCTGGGAGGGAACATAAACTCATATTTCTTATCCTTATTCCCAAAAGAATCCAACACTTCTTCCTTCTCCATATTCAGACCCATATCCCTTTGCAACTCGTCCTACAAAATCCTAACTAAAATAATTTCCCTTCAACTTAAAAAATTCATGCCCAATATCATCTACCCAAATCAGGGCATTAAATTTATGCATGACAGGTAGATTATTGATAACATTGTTCTTGTTCAAGAAGCCATCCATTCCAGCTATTCATCAAAAGAGAAAGGTATGGTGATTAAACTTGATATGGTTAATGCTTTTGATCACATCTGTCACTCTTTTATTTTCCAAGTTCTTAAACATTTTGGCTTCAGTCTGGAATTCATCAAATAGATAGAGTCATGCATTGGATGCCCCTAGATCGCTCCCCTTGTCAATGGTCGGCCAACAAATTTCTTCCAAGGATATAGAGGGTTGCATAAAGGATGTCGTCTTTCCCCTCTTCTATACATCATTATGGAAAAATCCCTTAGCCGCAAGCTTGAGTTTGAGCATGAATCTAGGAACTTTCATGGTCTTCAAATGGCTCGAGGATTCAAAAATATCAATCATTCATAGTTCGTTGATGATACCATTTTCCTAGGAGAAGCCTCTCAAATTATTATTGCCACATTCAATAATATTCTAGATTCCTTTCTAGATGCTTCAGGTGGAGAGGTGAATCATCAAAAGTGTCAAATCATGGGGTGGAATACTCGATCTCAAGTAATGCAACACATTTCCCGCAATTTTTAATTTCCTAATATTGATAATCTTACTTCTTTCTATTACTTGGGTATTCCAATTTCCTTAAAGCATCCATCCTCCCAAGAATGGGCTCATATTCTTGGGAAAATCAACATAAAATTCACTAAATGGGGTTCACAATGGTTAAATATGGTTGGCCAGATTGTCCTTATTAAAGTAGTGTTCTAAACATTAACGATATATCACTATTCTACAATGCTTGCTCCTAAAATATCATAAATCAAATCACTGCCAAAATATAGCAATTCTTGTGGCAAGGAGGAAAATCTGATGGGAAAAAGTTTCATTTAGTGAAATGGCAGCAAGTCAAAAACCCCCAAATCAGAGGTGGATTGGGTACTAGAGACCCTGAACTCATGAACATTTCCATGGGGGGGAATCTCTTATGGAGGTTCATCTCTGAGAAATTGCACTGGTGGAAACAGGTTCTCTAGAAAAAATACTTTTGGGGGCCTAGGTTTAGATGTTTAGGAATATTTCCATAGATGACAAAGGGATTGTCAATTTTCAACCTCCTCCTATCAATCCTTACAATCATCAACAATCAAATCACCTGGATTCTGAGCAATGGGAAATTTATTAAGCTATGGGATGATCACATCATGAAAGATCTCCCTTTCTCAACGTTCAGAGTTAAATCCTCTGTGAATCTAGATGCAAGACAATGAGATTCATAGGTTGTTCGATATCTCCTCCTGGGATCATTCCTCTGGTTGTTAGACTGGTTGAAACCTAGAGTTTATACCTTCCCACTTGGAATCTCTTGCTCCCCATCTTATAAATGTGATGCGCGCCTAAAGGATTGCATGTCAAAGATGTTAAAGGATGGGGAGACTCCTTCTACACAATTAGTAAAGGTTTCAAATTTCTTCAAGAGAATAACACTTCTTTCCCCTTCTCATCGTTGTGGAAAATGTGTGGCATACAGATGGCTTTCCAAAGACAAATTCCTTTATATGCCTTCTATCCCATGGCATAATTCTCATAGCCAAAATTTTAGAAAAAGAGGCATCTTTGGCCCTTCACGATGTGCTCTTTTCTCCCAGGATGAGGAATTTATCTCACACATTTTCTTCATTGCAACTACAGTACAACTACCTGGAAATCGACCCTTGGTGATCTATTTCGAAATGTTGATTGGCCCTCTAATTATAAATATTTCATCTTTCAGTGGGAACACAGATATAGAGGCAATTTCTGGTATAATCCAATTATTAAGTGTTTATGGATGGTGTTCCCAAAGTATCTATGTTGGGAGGTATAGCTTTCTAGGAATAAACATATCTTTCAAGATGAATCAATTTCTCCTTTCCAGTTAGAAATTAAGGCGATCTCAAATTGGTCTGAATACTTGCATCTTCGGACACTCCCTCAAGATCTATGTTTGGACCTGTATGAAATCCATTGGAGGAACCTTTTTCATTCAAGCCTCCACCCCCCTCCCTTCCAAGAGAAATTTGAATCCTTGCCCAAAGTGGATCATTAGGAAATCAATGAAGGATTTCAAAAACCAATTTATAAAGGAAGGGACCCATTCACTTTTCTTTGATGGTGCTTCATGTAATAATCGTGGGGTGGTAGGCACAGGTGGGAGTCTCCTTGATCCCGAAGGAATCAACATAGGAAATTATGCATGGGGTCTTGGGGATGCCTCCAACAAATCATCGAAGCCTATGCTTTATATGCAGGCTTGAACATTGCAATAGAAAGAAACATCTCCAAAATTGCAGCCTTTGGATATTCTCTAATGATTATGTGTGCTATTGTTAAAATGAAACCAATAGAGAACAATAAATTGAAGGGTATAATTCATCATATCCTTTCCATTCGAGATAGGTTTGAAGATTTTAAAATATTTCTTATAAAAATTAACTTAAACCCCATAGTTGATCAATGGGCTAAGCTAGGTTCAAGTCTTGATCAAGGGATTATGGAAATAAATGGAAAAAGGGGGGTCCTCCTCATCCCCTAGTCCCCTTGATTTGTCATGACCTGTCAACTCATGATGTGAGTTCTTGGAAGCAACACTCCTCCCTTCACACATATGGTATTAAACACCAAATGTGTGAGCATTCATTCTTAATTGAATGTGTCTGGGTTTATAGGCGGTGGAATGACTTCGACTTTGGCTTTAGTTCTAGTTTTTTTGGAGAAATCTCCCCTGTGGTTTTGAGGGTGGTTTATTTTGTGCATCAGATGCTCCTTGGTTTTCTCGACTCAGATTCTTGTCATCTCTAGCTAGGTCTAGTATCACAAGTGACCTTCTCCCTCGCTGCACGTTGTCAAATTATAGGTCTCCTTCGAATTTTTGCATGTTAATTCTTGAATATAACAGTGAATGCCTTATGTTCTACACTCCTTTGCAAATTCGTTTAAATTTCTTGCTTTGTGTCTTATATTCCATTGCAAATTTGGACCCGGGTAGTGATAACATTGGGGTTTGGAGATTGTTTTGTTTGCAACTTCAGGTGTCCAAGATGGAGCCATCTTGGAGTGATATCAAGAAAATATTACGTCATCACGAAGAATTCGTCCAGACGAACAATTTGGCTCTACAACAATTATCAAATAATTTTCGTGAATTCGAAAATGTTTTGGCTATACTAGCTCAAAGGATGGATACCAACTTCATAGATTTTGAGGCAGGTTTGGCCATGTTGTCCAACAGTATGGATGCTCTTGAAAATGATATTCAACAACTAAATGCAGAAATTTTCTCGAGCAGCATTCCACCTCAGCCTCAGTTAATCCTGGCAGGCCTTCCTCACAAGGCGATGACATCGAACAAGGTAATGGCAATGGAGATCGTGGGACTGCTCCTATGGACACAAAAGAAGGGTTTCAACTCTCAGTTAAGACCCCAAAACCTCCAAATACTACTTCTTTCATCTAGCTTATGTATTACAAAGTTTTATGGTGTCTTAGGCAATTCTACAAAGATGTAATTAGTTATGATGATCAGAAACTTTGTCTAAGAAGAAACTTACTTTTTGCTACATGCATCTTAGCTATAGAAATATCTACAGGTTGTGTGTATTTTTGTGTAAAAACTCTATGCTTGTTGGTTGCCTTGGACCATCTCTTTTAATATAAATCATTTTCAATCTCTATTAAAAAAATATATATGTTAAAAAGTAATTTTTATTATCTCTAACATTATAAGAAAGAAGGTTAAGAAATTGTAAGAAAAATAAGAGTTAATTTTTATTTTTATTTTTATTTTTAATCATGGGAATTGGTAACTCGTAGGATTGATCTAGGCTAGGCTCGAGATCAATCCTACTAGTTTTCATTATAACCCAAAGGTATATCCAACAACCTGCAAGTTAGATATAAGAAACACTTAGAAAGGGTTGAGGCATCTCGAAGCCCACCGAAGTGGACCTCTATCCTATGTGGTGTCTACCCTTCTAACCTTATCACAACGAGCTAAGGACATCTACCCTTCTAACCTTATCACAAATGATCGATATATCCACTTTGAAAAAATTAAACCTCATTAGGGAGGACAACAAACATTTAACTATTTTTAATAATGATTTTGAACTTAATTTATAAAGACATCTTAATCACTATTTCATTCAAAATAAACTAACCTATTTTCTTGAATTTGTAAAAAATAAGAATAAAATAACTATAAACTGAGTGAATTTTTTGTTTGCTTATTTCCATTTCTCTACAATAATTATTTCTCACGTTTAATAAGCAAACAAAAAATTCACACGTTTGTAATTTCCAAAATATACGACTGATCCACAAATTTGAGCTTTCCAAGAATAGTGAGTGAAAGTCCGGTGAAGTGAATAGTAAAACTTTTTAAAATATCCAAAGTAAAATTAAATAATACATTTTATTTAATAAATTAGTATCATAATGTCACGTGCAAAAAAGCTACCATAAAATTTGAAAAGATCATTTTGAAGGAGTCAACCATTCATCTTAACTACATATCAAAAGTAAGGTTAAACTCGTAATAATACATTTAAGTAGGTTTAACTAATTCTGCGTCATCATCTTTTATGTAGTTGTAGTTTCTCACTTTAAACATATAAAACAAATGGTCAATGTTATGGAGGACAAATTATTTTATTTATTTTGATTTTTAAATTTTATTTTATTTTTATTGCCAAATACCTCTTGGTTTTGGGTGGAAGACAAGAACTTAACCAATAAAAAGTTATCTTAAGTTTTACTCTAAGACTAATTTTGACTTCCTAAATTTATATGTTAAATTTATTAAAAATATTTAAAAAAAATTATATATGTGTGTGTGTGAGTGCGTGTATGAGAGAGAGGGAGAGAGAAAGTATCATTAATAAATACTTTGAAAATGTTAAGGGTAGTAGGGATAAACATTATATATCTTAACATTTTCAAAATATGTAACTTTCCACTTCCTTTAAAATTGATGACAATGAAATGAAAATTGTCATTATTGAAAAAAATACATTCATTATAATTATGTATTGCTTCACCCAAGAGTATATCCAACACCTACATACCAGATATACCAATCACTTGTGACTTAGCAAGGGTTGAGTCGTCTCGAAGCCCACCAAAGTGGACCTCTATCCCAGGGGTTATAGTGGTAGCCAGTGGGCTTGATCTCTGGCCTAACCCAGATCAAACCTGTTAGCACTATAAGTCGCCTCCTGATTGTAGGGGAGGTAAGCCCAGTACCCATCAGTTTATATGTCATGATTAATGGATTTAAAGAGGTCAAATGGGCGTAGACTCAAGAGAATATCGTTTCAACTTGGAAAACTGGGCCAGTATGCACAAGCAAATGAGGTCTTGATCAACTTCGGTCAGTAAGTTGTAGTAAGGGTGAGTAGGAGGAAGAACTTGAGGAGAAAATGCAAAGGTCTTCTATGGACATCAGGTCTTCCAACAGCCTAAGGAGGAAAAACTCAGAAAACAAGATCCTCTTGGATTTAGAGTTTCAGGAAACTGAAAACGCTATAACTGCACTGCAATCAAACATCCATTACAACACAGTCACAACAATCCATGTGAATCCTTCAGTCATGAACATTCAATATCAGACGCATAATAATATGGAGGAAGAAAGCCGACTTATATTAAACAAGAAGTCTCAAATCAAACTACATAACCAGAGAACCAGAGCTTCATTAAAACTTTACAATGTGGGAACCTAGCTCAACCATCGACCATAACAAAATACTAAAACTGCCTATATATACTCAGAAATGATGCAACCACCAGGAGTGTGATCGGACCACTGCATTAACATTTTTATTCGATGCCTGCTTTGTCAGATTGTGCAGGCCTCCTCATGTCAGATGTGAGCTAGGCACAGTTATGTTCTTTACAGGAAAATTTGTCCATAAGGAAGCTTTGGATTGATAGTCTACCTTTACAACCGTTCTCTGCATGCTTTCCATTTATTTGGTGAGACGAGGTTTCAACAACCCCTATCACTCTCATTAACTACTTGCATTGGGATTGAAACATGGCTTAATGCCCAGGGGGTGGCCACACACTGCTCTCGGATAGGACGCTATATAAACACATGATTGCGGGGCCGCTCAAAGGTGGTTTGGGTTCACACCGCTTTTGAGCCTGCAATCCACCACCTTTTTCCACGTATTACTTTTTCCAAACCACGACTTCAATTGCGGGACCGCTTAAGAAAATTATCGCCTGAGCACGTCGCGTCCCCGCAATGCATTGTGGTCGTCGATCTTGTGATCTTGGGCGAGGATTTACGATCAACGGCTCAAATCTTCCCTCTTCAGATCAATGGATCAGATCTTCCCTTTTCGAATCGATGGTCGAGATCTTCTCTGGGACTTCGGGCTTCGGCCTTTCACATGGCGCTATACTTCATGCAATTTTGAAATCCCAAATACCCCAGGGCCGTTAATCTGGAATGCTCCTGGAATCTTCATCGCTGACAAAATCCAACCTGTTTGTTTGTATTTTAAGCCCGAAATGAGTTGCTCTGCATGCTGTGCTCGGACGCTTCCTGTGAAGACCACGAACTTGGACGACTTGTTTCCCTGGACAACTATATGTGATAACATTTGGCTCCACAGGGGATGGCATGCTCCCTGCGAGCTGCCAAGAACAAGTAGTTCCAGTCGCCTTTCGCATTGGGCTATGGAGTCATGCTCAAAAAACATCCTTCTGAGAAATAAAAGCCGACAAGAACACTATCCTAAAAACGAAAGAAAAACACATGGGCTCCATGAGGAGCTTATGTATGTACATAAACCTAAGCTAACTGATTTTTACAAAGCGCTAGGTGAAAGCAAACTTCCACCATAGCCACCCAGATTGTCTGTTAATATGATCCTTCTCTTTACTGCATATAATCCACAAAAGGCTAAGGAAGTATGACAACAAAACGAGGACATGGCTTGGAACACTGACTATACCCCCAAATGATGATAAGGTGAATACATTTGTAGGCTCCGATGCTTTTGGAAAACACAGCTCCATATATAATCCCACAGGGTCACAAAATTTATAATCAGGGGAGCTCAACTGGTAAGAAATTAACTTATGTCCTTTATTGTGGCTCACCCGTTGTGTGATGTTCTCAGAGTGCACAGGTGGGTGGAGAACTGATGCAGGCTGGATGATACCAAGTGATACCTGCTCAATTATAGGTTTTGGATAGGAGATAAACTGCCCACTAAGCTCCTCCTTTGCATGTTGGTCTGTATTTTCTGCGAGTCTAGGGTAGTTGATTTCCACCCAATGCTTTTCCTTAATTAATAAAGGAAAAGGCTCTATAGTGTGGTCTTGGAAATCTTTCATAACACCATACTCGCCTGTGAGTATTGGTGAAGTAATGCAATTTGAAAATTTCAGAAAATATGAAATGTATGACTCCATGTATATGGCCACAGGACCATGAATAATGTGACATAATCCTGGCTGCTTTAGAAGACCGGGTTGCTACTCTGTAAAATTCTCTCTGCTTGCAAATAAATGCCCTCCTTGCTCTTTTGAGACCAACTCTTGATCATCAACAGTTGTCATCTCTTCTTCATAAGAATGGTCACAAGATAAAGGTACAACAGGATTTAGAACATCATAACTATGATCAGCCAAGAACATACAGTTATCTATGCAATCAACCACTGCTACATGCTCAAAATGTTCTAGAAACTAATCATAAGATTGATATGCGTTCCTTCCCATAGAAGAATCTGCAAATGTTGAAGAACCTGATTCCAACTGTGAATCATACCTACTTCCTTGTTGTTGTTCTAGATTTGATTCATATTCACTCTCTTCTTGCTCAGAATCTGAAATAGATTGACAGTCTTCTTGCTCATGTACATGCAAATTTTCGAGATATGCCTACCTATGAACCCACTTGCTAGCCCTGATGTTCTCTTCGACCTCTACAACATCTTCAAACATATGTCTTAACGATGAAGATTTCCTTTCTCTTAGGAGAAGGACAAGCTCTGGATGTTGAGCCATGGCATAGTACACCATGGAAACAATCTCTGTGGGTCTGATCTCCACAGGCATACTATGATAAACACTGTAAAGCCTCATGTTGAAGACAACCAAGGCTTCCCCTTTCCCTCTCCTCAAGGCATTAAACTCAAACCAGTATTGATCAAGGGATTTGTTCTCACCACAACACTTTAAAAAAACATGGCATAGCTCGGTCCAGGAACCAATAGAACTGGCCTCTAGACATCTAAACCACACAACAACATCTCCAGACAGGGAATGTGAGAACATCCTCATGGTAATATCATCATGAACGATCTCAAACTGATCAATAAAGTTCTCAAAGGCCCCCAAGTGCCTCTCAACTGTAACATGATCCTCCCCAGAAAACTCAGGGAGATACTCAAAGGAATAAGGAGGATAAGGATGCAGGTGATGTGGTAGCCTTAGAGGCTTAAACATCCCGTCTGTAATATTAGATTTAAAACTTGTGGGTTGAATATCAGATTCAACAAGAGGATGGGGAGGTTCAACATAAACAACAGGAGGTAATGAGATCTAAGAAGGATGTGAATCATTTTCAATCTCCTCAAGGCTACAGGGGTGATCAATTTCGAGAGGAGATGCAATACATATCTCACTTTTATGAATAGGTTGAGGTGAAGACACATGATCGACATCTACAACACAATAAGAGGGCATGTCTTCTTCTTCCAAGGATGGATGAATGAAGGAAGGACTATTGTCATCTGAATATACAAAGCAGAGGATAATCCTCTTTATCTGTGAAGGGAAAGAGAGAAATGAGCTGATAAAGAAGAACATGACTTCATGAAGAAAACTTATAGACTGATACCTAGTCTTTCCCTTCGGTATGGTCATTTTTCTGTCAATAGGATCCTCCCCAGTGGATTCTCCAAGTGCAAGATGCAACATTCAATGGTTCTAATATTTGATGCACCTTCAGAATCAGAAGCTCTTTGTCGCTCTCCCAGGGAAGATATCTTCACTTTCGTCCCTGGCAATGGTGCCAGAAATGTTAGCACTAGAAATCGCCTCTTGATTGCAGGGGAGGTAAGCCTAGTGGGACCACTGGATTAACGTTTTCAGTCGGCGCCTTCTCTGTCAGATTGTGCAGGTCTCCTCATGTCAGATGCGATTCAGGTGCAATTATGTGCTTTACAAGAAAATTTGTCCATAAGGAAGCTTTGGATTGATAGTCTGCCTTTACGGCCGCTCTCTGCATGTTTTCCATTTATGTGGTGAGACGAGGTTTCAACAACCTCTCTCACTCACATTAACTACCTGCATTGGGATTGAAACGCGGATTAATGCCTAGGGGGCAGCCACACGCTGCTCTCGAATAGGATGCTATATAAACACGTGATTGCGGGGCCTCTCAAAGGTGATTTGGGTTCACACCGCTTTTGAGCCCGCAATCCACTACCTTTTGCCATGTATTACTTTTTCCAAACCACGGCTTCAATTGCAGGACCGCTTAAAAAAATTATCGTTCGAGCACGTCACGTCCCCGCAATGCACTGTGGTCGTCGATCTTGTGATCTTGGGCGATGATTTACGATCAACGGCTCAAATCTTCCCTCTTCAGATCAATGGATCAGATCTTCCCTTTTCGAATCGACGACCAAGATTTGCTTCGGGACTTCGGGCTTCGGCCTTTTTCATGGCGCTATACTTCGTGCAATTTTGAAATCCCGAATACCCGGGGGTCGTTAATTTGGAATTCTCCTGGAATCTCCATCGTTGACAAAATTCAACTTGTTTGTTTGTATTTTAATCCTGAAATAAGCTTCTCTACATGTTGCGCTTAGACGTTTCCTGTGCAAACCACGAACTTGGACGACCTGCTTCCCTTGACAACTATATGTGATAACAAAACCTACCAGTTACTAATCCCCATGGTTAAAAAACATTATGTACTCCTTCACATCTCTTATGCTTGCAAGCTCTCTACTTAACTTTGTATACCTCTTCAATTAGTAAATGATAGGAGGATTTAGATCACTTGCATTAAAATGATGTTGAGCTAGCAATCTTTTATGGAATTCCCAATCACAAGAAAAAATATACAATTGCACCCAATCATGATAAATATTAGATCAAAGTACTCAAATCCTCTTGAAAAATCAACTTACCCACCATGCCATGATATCTGACTCCCACCATACTAATCATCACATTCTCCATAACCATGCACTATTCAAGCCCATTCATCGATTTCCCTAACATGGAATCAATGCAAACAACAATCTTAGTTTTCTAGGGAACATTGGGTCCACCTTGACAACCATGATGACCGTAGTCTCAAAATAGAGGGTCATGAACCTCGGCCTTCTGAAAGTAAGAAGATTAAAGTAACTCAAAACAATGTCTACACGTTCCTCAAGTGCAACAGACCCACACAATTTTGATAATCATATCCATATGGACAATTCCAAGGACCCTTTACAACCTTCCAAGGACCCTTAACAACCTCATAATGAGTGGAAGCTACATAGCTATTAATTCTTGCCAAAGGAGTAGGGAATACACTAATCTAAGTGTTTAAATATATTTTCAATGACATTAATTGCTCCCTTAGTCACCTTTTTCATACTTAAGGAGACCAATAACAACATATGACGTAAGCAACCTGTTGTGGCAAACAACAACCCCCCACATTTTGTTTTGAATGATAAAATTTGGGCCCCTTTTTTATTTTGATAATAACCTTTCCTTTGTTTCATTTAAGTTCCTTTGATTTGAAGTAATTTTCACAGTAGTTATGTAAATATGTTATGGTTACGATTTTGTTACTGGACATTAATGTTTTAATGTGCTAAGTATTGAAGGTGCTTTTAACTTTGATTCTTCTTATTTATATCGATTATTTTTCTTTGAATTTCATGATTTCCAACATGAATTTCAAAACATCTTTTCGAAGAATTTCGTTATGTCTTTCAATTACTAGCAATTTGATTTCATAACATATTCTTATTTTCAGGTTTTCTCTGAATGAAAACTGTTGCTATTATCATGATTTCGGGATGGAACTCAAAAATTCATTTACTATTACTCTCATCCACTTGTTCTTGTTTTCTTGATCTTATTACAAATCTCTTGTTGATATGACATGAACTACATAATTGGGTTTTAATGAATAGCTATGATATGACTCACTTTTGTCCTAGTTTCCATCATCCTAATGTATATCATGACTTAGAACTAGAGACAATGTTTAAATTGTTTACATGAAACTTGATCTTTTATTTAAATTATTTAATAACAGATTTTATTATGATTTTTTTTTAAAAGATCATGGTTTAGTCATGTCATGAACCTTGAGTTGGAAATGTTACTATTTGGCTATTATAAAAAGAGATTTGTAATTAAAGTGTTTAATTATTGTTTTAAAGGGCCATTTCCATGATTTCATTCCTGTGCCTACTACAGGAATCACCCTTTATACAAATTGTTGAACTATCATGACAGTGATTTCGGGTATAGGATAATATGATATGTGAATTTAAGAGTCTTAAGGGTCATTACAAGTGGGAAGGTTCCTCGAAACCAGAAATAGTCTTGTGTCATATTGCATTCATTGACATATGGTCTGCATATTGATGAAGATCATCCTTTACTGTCTCATTCATTAAATCGAGATTATTTGTTCAGGACTAAAGAGATAGGTTCAGAGTACAATGCAATTAATGTGCTGTGGAGTTTTCAAATTATTCGGTTCATTACTTGGATAATATTTTAAGATATACATAGATCTGAGTTCATTCTCGCTTGATTTTATTTTTTTGATTGTTTCTTTTTTTAATCAATAGTAAAATTTTTAAATTTAGAACAACCACAGTGCTATAACTATCTATTTTTAATTTAGTGATATAAAATTTTTAATCAATAGCATAATTATCTATCAATTTAGTGCTATATTCGTTTTGGTATTATTCTTTTCATTATATTCGGACTGTTCCAGTATTCTGACATGATCTATTGGCTTAAATGCATTTCCATTTGAATTATATATATGTACAATAGAGATCTGATAACTATTTATCTGATAATTGTTTGTACATATTTGTTTAAACACGTGGTAGATCCTAGAACTATTTCTCTGATTTGTTAACTCCATTTTTATTCTAAGTTCAATGTTGGTTCATATTTTATTATCTTGCTCTTGATTGGGAAGAGTTCTATATCTTTTCTTAATCATGATAGAATATATTTTTTTTGTTGCCTGCATTTAGACTAGGATGCATTTATATTTAGTTTAATTCATTGCATTTCTTTAAGTCTTTTTTCACATAAGCAAGCATTTTAGTGGCTTGACTAAGCCCTTATTTCAGTTAGTTTAAGTTAGGATAGTTAGATTAGATTTACATTTACATTAAGTTATTTTTAGATAAGGATAATTGGACCTAAATACCCAGTCAGAATCACCATCCCAAAAAGATAAGGGTCTAATTGGGGCACTGACCGGGTGATCTCCTTATGATGTTGATCATAGTCAATTTTGACCATCAACACAACCCTACTAGTGGATGATCCCTTGCCCATTTTTTAATATAATAGATATTGATGGAACTATGAAAGTATGCCTAACATTATTAGTCATTGTTGAAGGCCAAGACTATAGCAATGAGTTCATTGTTGACTTCCTATTAGTGTTCCCTTCAACTTCAATTTTTCTCTTATTTACAATGTTAAACATAGGAGAATCTGAATAAAAATTTTAATTCTATTAAAATAAATAGGAAAAAATTATTTTTCTAAAACATTATTGGCTCTCAACTTTGAGGCATTATTGCCTCGATGGCGGCATGCATTTACAACTTACAAATATTCATTACAAATTTTTATTGCACTATCAAATGTGGGCCAAGAAATCCATTAAAACAATCGTCAGCATATATCCTCCCATCAGGTGCCTAAATTAGAACCATAATGAAATCCTTTAACACGTACACAAGGTCTTGTCTACTCTACCACAATGTCCTTCACAATATTTTTCATATCTTTTGCTGCACTTTCCACTACAGGCTATGCTACATTTGCTACAAGATCGTTCTTCCACGACATTTGCATCGTTGTTGTTGTACCTTCCACGACATTCCTCACAATATTTTTCCTTGTAGACACCAATTATTTTCTTATGTTACAACCATCGGTGCAGTACAAAATAGTGCACATCATACAATTATCCATAGTTGGCTCAGTGAGATTCTTAGCCCATACACCATGCTTCCTCATATATCTTCTTCTTATTTTTTTTATTTTTTATTTTTTATTTTATTTATGTTAGCTTGTTGACTAGCATGAGGATTAGACACAGTTCCTTCCCATGATAAGAAAGGAGTAAGAAATCTCCACAAAATAAGAGCAAGGAATAAATTTGAAAATAAGAGGAGGGAAGAAAGATAGAAAGAAAAGACATATCTCTTCAAAAATAGGAGCAGGGCAGTGAGTTGTAACATTGGTAAGATAAATGGCATGTGAGTTTTATCTATTGTTGAAGAGTCTCCTATAAATATAATATACCATATTGTAATCCAGACAAAGGGGACCATTGGACCTTTGATGTCATGTCAAAGGGTCTTCATTTCTCAATCAACACCCTTCCTCAACAGACTCAACATCCCAAACTTCCATATGACCAAACAAATACTAAACATGGAAAAACATCTGGAGTGGTGTTTGAGGATAGCAGAGGCAAAGAACAAAGGCTATGATCTTCCAGGCTCTAAATAGTTCCTAGTTACGGCTATCATGTTTTATATTTTTCTAGTCCCGAGTATAACAATGAGGAAATCTACCTATTTGATTATGTATTTAAGTTGTCATGTTTATGACGGGTGGAATGGTATTATATCCATTCACATGTATCAAAATGATAAGAAATAAAGGATGATATATAAGTTTGAAGATCAAGGTTTATATATGTTTACACAGGATTGTCAAGAGTATATAGACTGCTTCATAGGTTTTACAACATGGTTTGATGTAATTTTTTCATTATTGTGCAATAATGATAATATGAAATAATTTGTAACTTTTCATTTTAATGAAAAGTTTCTAGAATAAAAAAAACATTTATAGTCGAGGAAGGAAAGCAATAGGTTTGGAAACAATTACTTGTGGGTGGTGAAGTTGTTAGCCTATGTCAATCAGGTCCCAAGTTCTCACAAGTTAGAGGGAAGGATCCTTGATCCTTCCATCCAGGTGGGAAACTTGCCAGGATCTGTAATAAATTCAAAGGGGTATGCCCCTGCATGCATGTAAATTGAATACAACCCTTGGGTGGAAGTCACCGCCAAATCTCTTACAGAATTACCTGCAGATGGTTTCAATTTTTTAAAACCTCAATGAAATCAATTAAAACACCAAAGCCAAATTGTCCAACAAGAAACTTGGTTGAGTAGTTAGTTACTCACCACTTTCAATGCAAATCCCTAATCCATTTCGTTCATTTCCTTAAAGAGTGGCTCTAAGCAGTCCTTCAAATAGAGAAATGAAAATGATGTAAATGGTTTTATCCTCTTCTCCACGATGCATGTATTAAATATGATGTTGAAGAAACAATGGCTTGTTCAAGTACTTACCTCTTCCCCACGATGCATGTCTTCACTGTGATGTTGGAGCAACAATGGATTGTTCGGGTACTTACCTCTTTGAAACACAAACATTGTGTTTCTGTTGGGGAATGGAAGCATAAACACCCTGCACTTCACACTATTTCCATCTTCTTCTTTTCCTTTTCTTGGTCGAGGAGATCTTGTCACATATATAACATGCAAGAACCATGCAGATGATGTCGACATGTCTCAACAAAAGTTGAGTTTAACAGGTGGGTTCAAGCTTATCATGGCTACGATTGAACATATATCATGAATGCTTTGCCATTTTCCATCCAATGCTAGTGATGTGTTTGGTAAAAGACAATGAATGATTTATTCGATAGTATTTATATTTGATGTCACAACGATTTTGTTTCTCAATTAAACTTTGCTTCAAATGCATCTGACTAACTACCTACCTTTCCCGCTGCAGTTTATACTGGCATGAGATAGGAGGTAGTGTGTTGCTAACATGGTGAATTCTAAGCCTAGAATTTTGCGAGTCTGAAGGTTATTTGCTAACATAAGAGGTCAACCCTTGTGGTTCCCCAGGTGAGGACTAAACTATCCTTCAATTATGCTCAAGGCTATATCACACTATTCCAAATAAATTCCCTCTATGAATCAACACCAATATTTATACTATTATTGGTGTGCACCCTTCCAAATCAATTCCTCAACACCAATGTTTATACTATAACTGACCTGCACCCATCCAATTTGGCAGGGACTACACTGCCACATAGCCTTGTTATAGATGTTTATGTTCCATATATTTGTTGCTATGGGACCTCTTTGATTATGAGGCAAATGAGAACATAGTGATAATCTTCTATCCTAACTTTGCATTTTTTTAAGTTTTGGATTTTCATAAAAAAAATCCTAGGGTGTCGTGAGTAGGGTCTCGATTCGTTTAGGTAGGGCCCAATGATGAATGAGTTGGGGAATCTTTTATCTCATTTTTATGGAGGAATTATTTTGAATTTGTGGGCACTCTATTTAATATAAAAAGAGATATGGAGGAAAGAACGAAGGGGGAGGGAAAAGAGAAAACATTTGTGCAAGAGTAAGTAATCTTTGCACTGTTGTAAGGGGGATTTGTCTTGTATAATGTTAACTATATGTTGAACCAGCAGAGGGAGAACTCTTTATTCTTGTAACCATTTGCAGCATTGTTGCCAATTTTTGGGATTTAATAAAGAGAGTATTTAGTCTTTGTTTATTCTTTGTCTTGATGGGTATGGATTATCTTTTCCAACACTATTGTTAGACTAGAATAATTTATGATTATTTTTAAATCACTACTAAGCTATATTCTAGGATTGGACATTAATGAATTGAGGGTTAAATATTGTGTTTCAGCAGGTTTTTATTCATTTAGTTGCATAACTATCTATCAACTTAGTGCTATATTCGTTTTAGTATTATTCTTGTCATTCTATTTGGATTGTTCCAGTATTCTGACATGATCTATTGGATTAAATGCATTTCCATTTGAATTATATATATGTACAGCATAGATCTAATAACTATTTATCAGACAATTGTTTGTACATATTTGTTTAAACACGTGGCAGATCCTAGTACTATTTCTCAGATTTGTTAACTCCATTTTTATTCTAAGCTCAATGTTGGTTCATATTTCATTATATTTCTCTTGATTGGGAAGAGGTCTATAACTTCTATTAATCATGATAAAATAGATTTATTTTATTGTCTACATTTATATTTAGTTTAATTCATCGCATTTATTTAAGTCTTCTTTCGTATAAGTAGTCATTTTTGTGGCTTGACTAAGCCCTTTTTTAAGTTAGTTTAAGTTAGGATAGTTAGATTAGATTTGCATTTACATTAAGTTGGTTTTAGATAAGGGTAACTGGACCTAAATACCTAGTCGAAATCACCATCCCAAACAGATAAGGGTCTATTTGGGGCCCTAGCTGGGTGATCTCCTTATGATGTTGATCATGGTCAATTATGACCATCAACACAATCCTACTAGTGGATGAGCCCTTACCCACTTTTTCATATAATAGATATCGATGGAACTATGAAATTATGCCTAACATTATTAGTCCCCGCTAAAGGCCATGACTATAGCGATGATTTCATTGTTGACTTCCTATTAGTGTTCCCTTTGACTTCAATTTTTCTCTTATTTACAATGTTAAGCATAAGATAATTTGAATAAAAATTTTAATTCTATTAAAATAAATAGGAAAAAATTATTTTTTCTGAAACATTATTGGCTCTCAACTTTGAGGCCTTATTGCCATGGTGGCGACGTGCATTTAACACTTACAAATATTCATTACAAATATTTATTGCACTATCAAATGTGGGCCAAGAAATGCATTAAAACAATTGTCAACATATATCCTCCCATCAGGTTCCTAAAGTAGAACCGTAATGAAATCCTTTAACACGTACACATGGTCTTGTCTACTCTACCAAAACATCCTTCACGATCTTTTTCATATCTTTTGTTTCACTTGCCACTACAAGCTATGCTACATTTGCTACAAGATCCTTCTTCCATGACATTTGCATCGTTGTTGTTGTACCTGCCACAACATTCCTCATGATATTTTTCCTTGTGAACACCAATTCTTTTCTTATGCTACAACCATCAGTGCAGTACAAAATAATGCAAATCATACAATTATCCATAGTTGGCTCAGTGAGATGCCCTATCCATGCACCATGCTTCCTCGTGCTAACCTCATATATCTTTTTATTTATTTATTTAATCTATTAGCTTGTTGACTAGCATGAGGAGTAGTCGTAGTTAGAAAGCTCCACAAAATAAGAGCAAGGAAGAAATTTGAAAATAAGAGGGAAGAAAGACAAAAAGAAAAGACAGATCTCTTCAAAAATAGGAGCAAGGCAGTTTTGAGTGGATCTCAATGCTAACATTGGTAAGATTAAATGGCATGTGAGTTTTATATATTGTTGAAGACTCTCCTATAAATAGAATATACTAGATTTTAATCCAGACAAAGGGAACCATTGGACCTTTGATGTCATGTCAAAGGGTCTGCATTTCTCAATCAATGCCCTTAGTCAATAGACTCAACATCCCAAACTTCCAGATGACCAAACACATACTGAACATGGAAAAACATATGGATTAGTGTTTGAGGACACCAGAGACAAAGCACAAAAGGCTATGATCTTCCAGGATCTAAATAGTTCCTAGTTATGGCTATCTTGTTTTCTATTTTTTTAGTCCCGAGTATAACAATGACGAAATATACCTATTTGATTATGTATTTAAGTTTTCATGTTTATGATGGGTGTAATGGTATTCTATCCATTCACATGTATCAAAATGATAAGAAATAAAGGATGATATCTAAGGTTGAAGATCAGGTTTTATATATGTTTACACAGGCTTGTCAAGAGTATATATACTACTTCATAGGTTTTACAGCATGGTTTGATGTAATTTTTTCATCATCATGCAATAATGATAATATGAAATAATTTGTAACTTTTCATTTTAATGAAAAGTCTCTAGAATCATAAATTTTTTATAGCCGAGGAAGAAAAACAATTGGTTGGGAAACAGATACTTGTGGGTGGTGAAGTTGTTAGCCTATATCAATCAGGTCCCAAGATCTCACAGGTTAGAGGGAAGGATCCTTGATCCTTCCATCCAGGTGGGAAACTTGTCAACATCTGTAATAACTTCAAAGGGATATGTCCCTACATGCATGTAAACTAAATACAACCATTGGGTGGAAGTCACATCCAAATCTCTTACAGAATTACGTGCAGATGGTTTCAATTTTTTAAAACCTCAATGAAATCAATCCAAACACCAAAGCCAAATACTCCAACAAGAAACTTGGTTGATTAGTTAATTACTCACCACTTACAATGCAAATCCCTAATCCATTTCGTTCATTGCCTTAAAGACTGGCTCTTAAATGTCCTTCAAATAGAGTAAGGAAAATGATGTGAATGTTTTTCTCCTCTTCCCCACAATGCATGTCTTCACTATGATGTTGGAGAAACAATGGCTTGTTCAAATAATTACCTCTTCCCCATGATGCATGTCTTCACTATGATGTTGGAGCAACAATGGCTTGTTTAGGTACTTACCTCTCTGAAACACAAAAAATGTGTTTCTATTGGGGAATGGAAGCATAAACACCATGCACTTCACGCTATTTCCATCTTCTTCTTTTCCTTTTCTTGGTCAAGGAGATCTTGTCACATATAGGACACATAGGCACCATGCAGATGATGTCGACATGTCTCAACAAAAGTTGAGGTTAACATGCAGGGGCAAGCTTACCATGGCTACGATTGAACATTTCTCATGACCACTTTGTCATTTTCCATCCAATGCTAGTGATGTGTGTGGTAAAAAACAATGAATGATTTATTTGATAGTTTTTATATTTGATGTCACAACGTTTTTTTTTTCTCAATTAAACTTAGCTTCAAATGCATCTGGCTAATTACCTACCTTTCCTATTGTGTTTTATACTGGCATGAGATAGGAGGTAGTGTGTTTCTAACATGGTGAATCCTAAGCCTAGAATCCTGCGAGTCTGAAGGTCATTTTCTAACCTCAAAATTCAACCCTTGTGGTTCCCCAGGTGAGGACTAAACTATCCTTCAAGTGGGTTCAAGGCTATATCACACTATTCCAAATAAATTCCCTCTATGAACCAACACCAATATTTATACTATTATTGGTGTGCACCCTTCCAAATCAATTCCTCAATTAACCAACACCAATGTTTATACTATAACTGACCTGCACCCATCCAATTCGACAGGGACTACGCTACCACATAACCTTGTTATAAATGTTTATAATCCATATATTTGTTGCTATGGGACCTCTTTGATTATGAGGAAAATGAGAACATAGTGACAATCTTCTATCCTAACTTTCCATTGTTTTAAGTTTTGGATTTTCATAAAAAAAATCCTAGGGTGTCATGAGTAGGGCCTCGATTCGTTTAGGTAGGGCCCAATGATGAATGAGCTGGAGAATCATGTCTTTCATTCCAAGCAAGAGGTTCACACATTGAGAAATAGACAAACAAAAGAATCTATAGGAACACAATTTATATATCTACGCTATGTATAAGTGGTTGTGAGTGTTCTTCCCCAAATAGGAAAGAAGTTAGCATTGTTTCAAGAAAGAAGAAGTTCACACAATAAACTAATTCAAATAATGGTGCATATCAATACTTAGCTACCAAATTTTTCAATAACATCGAATCCCAAAGATATACCCACCAAATGCAATATATGAATATGGATCATATGACCTTGACATTGTGCATAGGGTACATGGTCCCTGAGTACACCCTACACATACAACTAATAGAGAAAGAAAATGTATTAAGCTTTGGATTCCTTCTACTTGATATTATCAATCAAAGAAAGAATCAAAATTTGTGTCAAGACATGGAGTTTCTCATCAAAGTATTATGACTCATGTGCATCTCACCTTTCTTTGTTCTAAAATATCCATATATAGAATTATTATATATGCTCCCTTGCTAACATGCAATGTTTTGTTGACATTTGGCAAGTAGAAATGGAAAATGTATGAAACAGATAGAGTTATCAAAGTTATGGATCCAACATTAAAGAAGGGTAGTTATTAATGGGAGGAAGGGATTAGAGTGATTAAAGTTGGTGTTTTGTGCATGCAAGTAACTACAATGTTGCAACCTTCAATGTCTTGGATGGTGTTGATGCTAACAATTGATGCAAGAGAACATCTTCCTTTACCAATGATGCCTATGTTCATGGATCTCATTGACACTACTATGGCTATTGTTTATCCTCCTCCTCATTAATACCCTCGTAATAATATCAGTACCCTAAGAAAATCATGTACTTGGTCCTTGGAAGCACCAAAAAACTTCTACTACTACTACTACTACTACTACTACATGTAAAATCTCTAACAAAACAACTTCCACCAATATCCATTCTTCAAGTCTTATGTAGCTGGAAATGATTCCTTCCATTGACCTAGAGAAGATCAAGTGATATCTTTCATCTTTGATATAACATTTTGTTTCCAACACTACTCTTATAAAATTGTGCAGAGGCTAGTTTGGAAGAAATGATTAGGGTGGCTTCCTCTTCATCTGTATCCAAATCCAACCACATTGGAAACATATCATAGGCATAGCTAACAAGGGAAGTTTCATTCAAGGCCTGAAAAACCAACCATTTTCTTCTCCAATTGTTGACCTTAGGAAACTATCACAACCACTGCCCAAGCTTCTTTATGCATAAGTTTCTTTGGTTTCAAACTATTTTGTAGTTTTTTTAGTTTCAGATTGTTTTGCTTGCATGTAGGATCATAAAACTAGATTTATGTATAGGGAGAGAAACCACTGCTTTTCAAACCACCACCACTGCCTTAGCCAAATTCCACTTACATTGAGTTGTATGCCATGGTTCAAGCAAACATTATGTGCTTCCATTAGTGCAATAATGAAATATCAATGTGGCCATGCCACTGCATGTCATATGTTAGGGTCTCATTAGCATATGAATACCAATCGAGAGTAATATGAAGTATAACATAGGAAAATTTGCCAAACTAATAGTGAAATATCAATAATATCATCTCAAACAACAAGGTTTGTACACGTTGCAAAAATCAAAATCCATCCAAAGTTAGATTTTGAGGAAGTGAAAAAAATCGAGTGCATTGGATAAACAAGGGATTATTAATTGTTGAAAACATGTGAATCACTATGGATCCCTGCTCTAGGAAGGAAGGGACTAACAAGGCCAAAAAATATAGCAAGAATCATTTTTTTCTTACAATGTCGCAAATGGGTTCCCACAACCACCATTTGGATTCATTGGTATTCATGCCAAAGACTCATTTGTATGAGGAATATTGAAATGATTATTGGTAATACCATGTCACACTCAATAAAGCCTAGTCATTATTGAATAATGGTCTATAAAAGTAAGAGTTAATTGAATACATGAAGCATTTGTGCTTCGTCCTCCATCCATTGTTTATTTTCCTGTCTATTTTCTTGGTCTTCATTTTGTGTTGATAGAGGAGGTTGTTGATAAGGGCATTTAAATCGCTTCATTTTTTATAAGGGTAGTGTTTTTGAAGAGGCAAATTTCAGTTTCTTCTATTCATTTTTTTTGAAAATATGACTATACAAGTCATTTTAATATAGACCAAAACCCATAGTGATGATGTTTCATGGGCAAAGTTCCAAAAAATGAGTGAAACTCTAACTTCCCAAAACATTCCTATCAAATTTAGAGACAAATTATGTCAAATAAGCAACATTATATATTCTCTTTATCCCACACTTGCACATGAGTTCCCTTTATCCCACACTATCAGAGGTTCCTTATCTCACAATGTCTTAGGAAACTAGGATAGTGACGAGATCAACATTCAAAATTGAGCCCTTCCTAGCCCCTCCAAAGGGATTCAACCCATCCCAAAAGTATAATTTACAAATAACCCTTAAAAAAAATCAAAGTTTTAAATTTACATGTCATCTATGAAGGGAAGTAAATATTTTTAAATCTCAAAAGAAGGACTAGTGTCTTAATGACCTTTCAATATCATATTAATTCTACATGCACACAAATATTCAATAAAATTAATCCCAACCTTCCAAGTGTCATTTACATCCAAATTGAAACTTAGATATGAATTTCAAGCCCTATGTCATGTTGTGCATGTGGATTTTTGAGCCCTATCACCTATGTAAATTTCAAGCCTAGACACATCCCCATTAGACACATCCATGTTTTTGTCGTACTTCCATTATTCATAATTTTGTATTACGACCCGTGATTCTTGAATTATTATAATAGGTGAGGTGAGTTTAAATTGATGGAAACTTTTAATGAAACTTAACATTGGTCTTTGGAATATGATGAATAGACTCAAACTATAAAAGAAGAAGATAATTGTTGCTAAAGAAGACACTGCAAGTTGTGACCTCGTACTTTGAGGAGTTATAGTGGTCATCGTGCAAGGATTCTTTGGAAGAAAGAAACAAGGAAATGAAATAATGTATGGAAGTGAAATGAGATGGAAATCTAGGACAACCTTTATAGTAATCTTGGAAGCAAGGTGATAATCACTCATGTCATACCAATGTTCTTTGAGTTTTTAAAATTATAAGTAAGATCATTCTTGGCTATGATCATTAGAATATTCAACGAAGGTATTGGTCCCATGATTTGGTTTCTCATTACATACACTACTATGAGAATAATTATCGTATCACCAAAATGCAAACAAGGTTCTTCCACAATATCCAAGAGAATCATCCCACACACCTCGACTAATTTTTAGATTCATAAGTCTTTACGGTTGTTTGTGCTTCTTATTCAAGAAAATCAATCTTCCTTTGAAAAGAAACTAAGTATAGATGTTATAAGATCCTTTGAACCTACTCCAATTGGTCAACCTCTACAAAATATTTATATCTGAAGAGAAAGTAAGATACACTTTAAAGCCTTCAAGTGTAAGTTCATAATGTGCCCAGATGCTAGTCGAATTCCCACAAGCTACAACATCTTACAACTCTTCATGTTTTTCCATAGTGAATCAATTTGTGGTATATTTATATCTAATATTTATTATTTCCGACATCTGAGACATCAATTATTTGTATTGAGAAACCCTTGTTTTGAGTTCACATTCATATCATTTTAAATTTTTTTTCTTAAAAAAAGTGTAATTTTATTTTCTTTGAACAAAATTACATTTTGTAGAAATACATGTTTCCATATATTTTTTTGTAAACAATGGGACTTCCTAGTTCCCATCACAAAGAAAAAAGTGAAACTTTATGGAGACATAAAGAGTTTTGTCATCCCACCGAAAGAACCAAGAAAACTACTCAGAGTTTTACAGTCGGATCATAAATATTCAAACCATATCTCAAGAGTTCATGTAACATCCCCAGCCTCCCAGGCTGGGACACGTCACTACAACCTCAATTTATGTCTCTAGGATATTCTTTGTAGCAGCCCAAGATCACTACTAGACCATGCTACTTCAAAAACCCTAGTGCGCGTATACTACTTATAACACATATTGTTACAGGTAGACTGAAATAACTACGCACAACCTTAAGGTACTATGCCCAGACCCCTGTTGAGTCTCGCTCTATGAGTATACTTATTTTAATACAAATATGGCAACATAATAAATGTCACAAATCTACTACGTGCTTAGCCCTTCGGAACACATACATACTATTGTGCGTGCAATAACTCTGTACACATACTACTACTACGCGCACAATCAATTATGATGTTGCATGCGGATTCTATCACCTTTGTGCACACAGACTGCCTCACTATGTACAATGATTTATATCCATCCTTGGTATCTTTTAACCATAACACAGAGTTTAACTTAACAAGAATACATAATAACTATCGTACTTTTCATGTACAACAATATTATGCAGATTAACCATACATTTAGCTAACATAAACACTTATATATGCCATGCTCACATATGTCGCAACATACAGGAAAAAGGAACACACACACACACATATACAGTAACATTTCACAGAATTAACCACAATATTCAGATGCAAATTCATATAGGAAGATAAACCCATTTAAAAATATGCACATTAGAGCACATAATAATTAAACAATATTGTGAAGAACACTTATCTTCTGTGAAAAGTCGTCAATTTCATGCAATACTCAGATGTTCCTCCCATCCATAGACTCTGTTTCTCATAATATTTTAGCAACCGGTCACCCCCAAGATGAGGCTTAAACTCCATAGGAAAAGGGTTCTTATTTCCAGTCTATGGTATGATATTCAACAAAAGACTTGGTCCAAGGTGTCAACTGTTGCAATTATCCTACAATCCCTCATTCCTCGCATGCATGTCCCACCTCAGGAAGTGTGCCCCTTCTCTGCTCAACAATCCTTCAACTGCCCCATTTCCCTTCCGGGGATTCAATAACAGGCTAGACAGGAAGTAGCAGATCCCTGTATCTAATGCCCAATGAACTAAGGAAAAATTCTTAGCAAACTCTCACCTGGAGAGAATGCTCATGGGCCTAACAACCCACCTCTTCAACAACAAATATCTCACTTGGAGAGAATGCTCACAAACTTGACAACCTGCCTCTTCGACAATAACAAGTCTTCCCAAGGACAAGGTTAAGAAATGACAATAAGTGACAACAAAATATGTAATTCCTTCGTAGAGGAAATCCGTCTGAATTATTCTGGAATGAGTGATAATTCCCCAAATTACACTAAGGCCAACAATATATATTGCATTCCTTAAAATCAACATTTGTCACCTTCAGAATTATCTTTATCCACTTGGTGACTTGTTCCCATCCCTCGGGAACTTAGGATAAATACATATCCATAAATTAAACTTTTGGAAATATTAATAAAATATTCCCTTAACTTAAGCTTCCCCCCTTTTCCTTTTCGTGGAGTTTAATCCCCCGGTCTCTTTTTGTCTGAGTTGATTCTGCATGTAGTGATGTGACTATATTAACAATCTTGAGGTGATTGCATTTACAATACAGGCGCATTGTCCTTTTTCATCCAAGCTCACCATCCTCAAAACACAAGCATACATACAAAGGCTCTCTAGCCTCAAACTACGAACTTAATTCGATGTGCGAAAAACTATGGGATGTGCACACTCTTCCTTTGGTGCACTATCCTCGCACACTTACACAGGTGTGTGCTACACTATGAAATGTGTGTGTTATTTATTCAATGCACAATCCTTGTGCACATCGCGCAATCACCAAACTATGGGATGTGCGCACAAAACTAAATCCAAACTTGATATCAACAACTCACTTATATTTACATTTACATTTGGGGTTCATCCTAGGGGTATTAAAGTTCCTAAATAATGTATGTATTTAAGTGGTATGCCTGAAATATTATGACAATTTGTATGCAAAAATGAAAAACAATAAAGCTTATATGTGGTTTCCATCGGCTTATATTCTATTAATGGTCTATGGTAGAATTCATGAGTGACTCCATTTAACTATTTTGCAATCATCCATTACCCATGACCCATCTATAAACCTTTCGTAGAGAGCTAATCAACATCCATGTTTCATTCCCTATAGACATGGCGAACATAAATGTTTCCAAAAGTGTCCCAAAGTCTGTGAACTTCTTCAAGTAAAGGAAGCAACAAAATATTTGAACTATGTTGTAGCTTTCAAGCCTAGTTTATGACATTCAATAAGCCTCCAAAAATATATAGTGTATCCACCTATTTTTATTTGACAAAAAGGAGAAGCAATTTTAGGGTCATCAGTTCAACATAATTATTTGTGTCGGGACCCAATCCCATTTTTAATTTGAAGGAGTGGTTTTATGATAAAAACAAAAGACATCCCCCACCCAAAAAAAGGTTGTTATTTTGAGAGGCGTCATCAAAGAAATCCCATGGCTTTGTTCGATCCACTACTTCTTCCTGTACTTGACGAGTCAGGCCTCTTCCTTTTTCCCATGGGAAATGAGAAAGGATGTTGAGGATCTAGGAAACAATGACTTCTGGAGGAATGAATTTTTCTCGAAATATCACATAATTTCTCGCCAACCAAGTGACCCAACAAATGAGTAGTGGGAGAGCCTTATAACTTCGATTTGTGCCATTTGAAAGTCAATCTTTCCATGCCTCTTCTATGGAGGTACCATTCCACAAAAAACCACGGCCTAACAAAGTGGCGCATTTATGCCAAATTAGCTTTGTGAAAGGGCACATGATGAAAAGATGAACCGATGTTTCTTCATTTTCTTTGCATAGTGAACACCAACCCGAACCTTGAATTTGTTGTTTCATCATAACCTCCCACATTGGTACCTTTTTAACAATCAAACACCATAAGAAGAGGCGAGCTTTTAGTGGGAAGAAAACTTTCCATAAACCTTTCCACCACCCGAAGGGATATCTTAGATAAATATCTATATTGAGTTGTATATAGCCCAACTTTGGTGTATATACACCATGGGGGGCATGTTTCCATACGAGCTCATCTTATTTTTCCATAATACGAATGTGGCCCAATTTTAAATCTTTGATATAATTCAACCAGGGGGCCTCATGACCTTCATCTAGTCCCAACTATAGTGTGTCCATCCATTCCTAGTTCCAAATTGTGGTGCACAGAGGATTCACTATCTGATTGAGGAAAAAAACTCTCTGATTCTGTAGGCACTAGATCCGACCTGTTGGTGGGATGTGGCCACCACCGCTACCTGGCCAAGGATCAATGCCTATATGCACCCTAATTCTATTCCCGATGCACCAGGATAATCCTTCCCCAATCACCTCAAAATAGGATATGACATATTTCCAAATGATAGAGAAACCTGCTTTTTTCTTCTAGGGGTTTCTTATCCATTCTTGAAGAGTGTCTGGACTGATATATTTTTGAACATTTACTTGGGTCCATAGAATTTGAGTAGAGATCAGTCTCCAATAGTACTTTGTTGCCAAAGCTTTGGAAACAAAAATTTCTTCAGTCGCCAACCTCATGGAGCTTTTCGCATCGCTAATGAACCCCATTTTACCCATGGGAGTACAAATTTGTCCTGGGTGCTTACCTAAAGGAATCTGAATCATACCTTCCTTTCCTTTTCAAGGATCCCTTTGGGAATCTAGGCTAAATACATCCAATAGACCGATATTTCTTCTAAGACTGGTTTAACCAAAATCAGCCTACCCGCCTGAGAAATCCATCTATGACTCCAACTTGATAGCCTTTTTTCCAGCTTTGCAATCAACCACAACCAGTATACATTTTTGTAACAATTTTGTTTCAAGTGAAAGCCAATATATTTTATTCCTTCATCAAACTCCTTTAACTCGAAGTGAAAGAGAGTCCTATATACACCAATCCCTTTGTTTGCAAGGTTGTGGGATGATAAGGTTGATTTTATTTCATTGATTGTCATACCAGTAGTTTTGCCGAATATGTCTAGAATGCAATGTAACTTCTTGACATATCCTCTTTTCCCATTGAAAAAGAGCAGAACATCATCTACAAAGAGGAGGTGGGTAATATTTAGTGTAGGAGAGATATAAATACCATGAAACTCCCCCCTCAATTTTGTTGCTTCAATTTCCCTTCTAATACCTTTAGCAACAAGGAGAAAGCGTAGTGGAGATAATGAAAAGCCTTGGCGAAGGCCTCTTTCAGCTCGAAAAAAAGGTGAAGCGGAGACATTGATTAAAACTGCAAAAGAAGTTTTAGTTATACATCACATTACCCAATTTATGAAAGGAAGGTCGAAACCCAGGTGTGTCAAAAGCAGGCGAATATACAACCATTTTACTCTATCATAGACTTTGGATAGGTCAATTTTCAAAACTACACCTTTTTCCTTCCTTGTTTTAATGGAATGAAATCCCTCCTATGCCACCCCTATAGCCTCATGTATTTGTATGCCCTCCAACAACCCAAACTATTCTTTTGATACCAACTTTGATGGGATTACCTTTATGTGCCTTGCAATTACTTTGGCCACCACTTTGTAGATACATTTGCACATGGAGATGGGTCTAAAATCATCAAAGGCACGAGCAAAATCAGATTTTGGAATTAGCGTAATGAAGGTAGAATTGCGAGGCACATGCATATGTCCTTCAGTACACATTTCTTCTACCACATGTAGAATATATTTTCCTATTAGATCATAAAGTCCCAGGAAAAATTCTATAGATCATCCATTAGACCCAAGAATTTTATTCTTTTGAAAAGTGTGAAGAAGTTCCTTGAGTTCATTTTCCAAAACTTCCTCCATCAAAATTATATTGGCCTCATCATCCAAAAAATGTGGGAAAAATAGGGATAACCACACAATGTCTGCGATATTTTCCCTATCATCTTTCTTGAATAGGTTTTGAAAATGTCACTTTCCAAGATGGGAAAGATATTCAAAAGTCGAGATGGTTCTCCCTGTAGGATTAGAGAGGGTGCATATAGGATTATTGGGTTTTCTGCCTTTAGAATATGCGTGGAAAAGTTTGGTATTTTCATCCCCATTTTCTAGCCAAATAACACAGATATTTTGTCTCCAAACCTCTTCCCGATCTTCCAATAGTTTTCTTCTCTTTTTTTCCAAAAATACCAAAGACTCTTTTGATTCATGAGATGTAAAGAATTCCCCCTCAGTCTAATAAATCTATTGGAGAGAAGCTTATGTATCATGTAACTCCTGCTCATCTCATTCCCTCCTATATCGGGCCCAAAGAACTGCTTCTTTTTTTACCTATTTGATATTTGTTGCAAATTGGATTCCTATCGCTTCCCCAGAGATAGGGTCATAAGGGATCAACATAGCTTTGACTAGGTTATGGAATCTCTCTTATTTTAGCCATGTCAGGTTAAAATTGAAAGGACTTATTGGTTTCTTTTTACCACCTATTAATTCCAGGAAAATGGGCGGGTGATCAGACTCACCATCGCTTCCAATCCACTGCTTCATATTCAAGGGTATCTCCAAAAATTTATCTGAGGACTAGGAATTGGTCAAGGAATTTTGCAATTCTATATTCTCATGTTCTCTTATTCCTCTAAGTAGTCTTCAATTTGATGGGAGCCAGATCAATGAGATTTATTTTCCATCAATATATGTTAGAAAAAATCAGACAGGGAATCAGATCTCCCTCTTGGACCCCAGACCTCATCTACTCCCAATGTGAAGTTGATATCTCCACCAAGAATGAGACATTCACAATCTACAAAAGGTTTTTGGGTGAAAGCCTCCCAGTATCTAATCATGTCACCATGAGGCCCATATATATTTAAGATTGTAAAAACCATCCCTATATATGCAAGACTAACTTCAACCCCTAGTCCATAGTCGAAGCCCCATGAGTTTAGCATTGTTATTGATTTGTTGTTCCATCCAATTGCCAGCCCCCTCGAACGACCTATGGCATCCAATCCTATAAATCTCCATTATTTGAAAAGGAATTCAAGTGAAAAAACAATAGCATCACCATCCCCTAGAGTTTCCTGGAGAAGAATTAAGTTAGGATGACTGGTATCCACCAATCTCTTCAGGGCCAATTTTGTTTTAGGGCTTGCCACACCCCTACAATTGAAGGAAAGAATTCTCATGGGAGAACCCCAGTCAGGGGTTTCGATGCTTTAAGTTCCCCCATAATTGAGAGTTGTTTTCCAGATGCCATATCAACCAAAGCCCTATTTTGGGCTTTTTAGATATGAGAACGACGACCCCTACCCTTTGACCCTTCTTGGAATAGGGGATTCTCCCCTAATCCTCGAGTACTTGAAATCGAAGGGCCTAAGATTTCCCTATTTATAAGGTTATAATAAACAACCTCCTCCTCTGTATCCCTTGTCAAATAATATTCTTCAATAATCCTCTCCTGGGATGGAGAGGGATCATGTTGGGCCAGTGAAAAAATGGCGATGGGAGGTTTTAAATCAGGGGAAGAGGTGGAACCATGTATTTCATAGGGAAATGAGATACTTTTGAGAGATCTCATCCAATCTTTACCAAGAAAAGATAAAGAATTAATCAAAATATTAATGGGTTGAGGAGGTGAAGTAAACATACCCTGATCCTAATGCCTCTGACTGTGATCCACCACTTTTGAAAGCTCAATCGGCGACGCCCGAGAGCTTCGATCTAGATCATGCTTAGTGTTTGATATAACCTTGATAAATTCCTCCCATGTATCACCAGTATATGTGGCTCCATTGTCACCCCCAATTTTGTTTTCCATCGAGCTTGGTATACCCTCTGCCTCCCGTGAAGACCCCCTACCCGTGGACATCAGCCTTTTCCTAATCGACTTTGAATCATAACCTTCATGCCTTGATTCAAAAGGGAGATGGAATTGGCTAGCTACATGACCTTGCTGATGGCACCAGTGGCATCGAAACGACACACCCTCATGGTCTAATCTTTGCATAAAAATTTTGCTGCCCACTACCATCTCCAAATCCTATGCAAAATCATTTCACAGGTTTAATGATACCATAATATGTGCCATTATGTATTTTATAGACTTCTAAAAGGACATATCATTGTCCACAAATATGCCTAGAGTATTTACAATCATCATGAATATTTCCTTATTGCAGAACTCCACAAGGAGTCCCAGAAGGCACACACAGATAGGGATAATATCCAACCTTTCCTTCCCTACATCAAAAAGGGGGGTCTATTTTTTGAGTAAAATGGGGGTTGAATCGATGCTCCATGTTGATTTTGAATCCCAATCTTCCTCCTCTTCAGTGCCAAATTTGAAGAATAGCCAACTCTTAGCTAAGATCTGGACCGAAGGAAAGTTTCTTAAAGATTTGGACCAATGGGTATTTACCCATTCTGTCAAATTTTTGAAGCTAAAACATCTTCTCGGAGCATTCCCCACCACTTGGGACATAGTTATATATGCGCCTAGCACTAACCTTATCAATTTAGCTTTTGGATTTACATATTCTTTTTATGGTGATGAGGACTGGCTCGAGTATGTGATTCATCATGAGACCCGTATGCCCTGGTGAGAACTGCTTCTGCTCGATGTCTAAGGGTTTCCACATTATTTGAAACATTATTACGAACTAGCAGCGAATCAATGAAACCCCTTGCTGCTTATGAATCATGGGCTTCAAGCGAAGGTGTGCGATGGGTAATCCATAGACTGACCTCTGAATTGAGTTGAGGAAAATTGTCACACCATATTGAGGGCATCGACCCTATATGTTCCCCATCATTGAAGAGCCCTATAAAAGCTCCAAGAAGCCCTAGATCTAGTATACCACACCCCTATGGTTCCCAAACCTCCCATGGCAAGGTGACTTCCACCCATGACGAAAAAGGGTATGCTGCAAGAGAACTGTTGGGTTGACTCCGCTAGGCATCGAGATACAAATAGATTGATTCGATGTGCCCTGTGACCGAGCCAGATCCGAGATCACCCCCCAATGGAACCACAAATGAAAAAGGGCTTTCAGTCACAGAAACGATAATAGGCTCGGATAAAGGCCCTGTCGATGGCCTAATCTCCACTGAAAACCCGCCTCTATATCCCTGTTGAGCTGAAAATGCACCTGCATACATGGCCACTCGACTGACAATTGTCTCCACCCATATATCCTCGCCTTCTAGTGGGTCCTGAGAGTAGTCAACTTCATCCTCGCACATCGCCATGATGTTAGCTGAGAGTGCTAGAGTGAAATCCATAGCACAACTAACTATCCACGCAGAGAGAGAAAACATACCCTGCAAACCATCTAGACCCTTGTCGACTGCCTTAGGGTTTCCTCAGTTCTACCCTCAGCCATCCTACTCTCCCTACCCAAATTGGGTGTTATCTTCTACATGGATGAATTTATAAATTATGAGACCACAAAATGGAATTTGGGAAATAGTTACACATGAGTACCCAAACTACTTATCTCATTGTTTGAATACATAAGTCTATTAGTTGCCTCCTTATTGACATTTCATTGGTTGTTGTAGTTGAATATATATATATATATATATATACATATATATATATATACACCATGGGGGGCATGTTTCCATACGAGCTCATCTTATTTGTCCATAATACGAATGTGGCCCAATTTTAAATCTTTGATATAATTCAACCAGGGGGCCTCATGACCTTCATCTAGTCCCAACTATAGTGTTTCCATCCATTCCTAGTTCCAAATTGTGGTGCACATAGGATTCACTATCTGATTGAGGAAAAAAACTCCTTGATTGTGTAGGCACTACATCCGATCTATTGGTGGGATGTGGCCATCACCACTACCTGGCCAAGGATCAATGCCTATATGCACCCTAATTGTATTCTCGATGCACCAGGATAATCCTTCCCCAATCACCTCAAAATAGGATATGACATATTTCCAAATGATAAAGACTCCTTCTTTTTTCTTCTAGGGGTTTCTTATCCATTCTTGAAGAGTGTCTAGACTGATATATTTCTGAACATTTACTTGGGTCCATAGAATTTGAGTAGAGATCAGTCTCCAATAGTACTTTGCTGCCAAAGCTTTGGAAAAAAAACTTTCTTCAGTCGCCAACCTCGTAAAGCTTTTGACATCGCCAGTGAACCCCATTTTACCCATGGGAGTACAAATTTGTCCTAGGTGCTTGCCTAAAGGAATCTGAACCATACCTTCCTTTCCTTTTCAAGGATCCCTTTGGGAATCTAGGCTAAATACATCCAATAGACCGATATTTCTTCTAAGACTAGTTTAACCAAAATCAGCCTACCCACCCGAGAAATCCATCTATGACTCCAGCTTGATAGCCTTTTTTCCAGCTTTCTAATTAGCCACAACCAGTATACATTTTTGTAACAATTTTGTTTCAAGTGAAAGCCAATATATTTTATTCCTTCATCAAACTCCTTTAACTCGAAGCGAAAGAGAGTCCTATATACACCAATCCCTTTGTTTGCAAGGTTGTGATGATAAGGTTGATTTTATTTCATTGATTGTCATACCAGTAGCTTTGCCGAATAGGTCTAGAATGCAATGCAACTTCTTGACATATCCTCTTTTCCCATTGAAAAAGAGCAGAACATCATCTACAAAGAGGAGGTGGGTAATATTTGGTGTAGGAGAGATATAAATACCATGAAACTCCCCCCTTAATTTTGTTGCTTCAATTTCCCTTCTAATACCTTTAACAACAAGGAGAAAGCGTAGTGGAGATAATGGAAAGCCTTGGCAAAGGCCTCTTTCAACTCGGAAAAAAGGTGAAGCAGAGACATTGATTAAAACTGCAAAAGAAGTTTTAGTTATACATCACATTACCCAATTTATGAAAGGAAGGTCGAAACCCAGGTGTGTCAAAAGCAGGTGAATATACAACCATTTTACTCTATCATAGGCTTTGGATAGGCCAATTTTCAAAACTACACCTTTTTCCTTCCTTGTTTTAATGGAATGAAATCCCTCCTATGCCACCCCTATAGCCTCATGTATTTGTATGCCCTCCAACAACCCACACTATTCTTTTGATACCAACTTTGATGGGATTACCTTTATGCGCCTTGCAATTACTTTGGCCACCACTTTGTAGATACATTTGCACATGGAGATGGGTCTAAAATCATCAAAGGCATGAGGAAAATCAGATTTTGGAATTAGCGTAATGAAGGTAGAATTGAGAGGCACATGCATATGTCCTTCAGTACACATTTCTTCTACCACATGTAGAATATATTTTCCTATCAGATCATAAAGTCCCAGGAAAAATTCTATAGACCATCCATTAGACCCAAGACTTTTATTCTTTTGAAAAGTGTGAAGAAGTTCCTTGAGTTCATTTTCCAAAACTTCCTCCATCAAAATTATATTGGCCTCATCATCCACAAAACGTGGTAAAAATAGGGATAACCGCACACTGTCTGTGATATTTTCCCTATCATCTTTCTTGAATAGGTTTTGAAAATGTCACTTTCCAAGATGGGAAAGATATTCAAAAGTCGAGATGGTTCTCCCTGTAGGATTAGAGAGGATCCATATAGGATTATTGGGTTTCCTGCCTTTAGCATATGCATGGAAAAGTTTGGTATTTTCATTCCTATTTTCTATCCAAATAACACAGATGTTTTGTCTCCAAACCTCCTCCCGATCTTCCAATAGTTGGCTTCTCTTTTTTTCCAAAAATACCAAAGACTCTTTTGATTCATGAGATGTAAAGAATTCCCCCTTAGTCTCATAAATCTATTGGAGAGCAGCTTATGTATCATGTAACTTCTGCTCATCTCATTCCCTCCTATATCAGGCCCAAAGAACTGCTTCGTTTTTTACCCGTTTGAGATTTGTTGCAAATTGGATTCCTATCGCTTCCCCAGAGATAGGGTCATAAGGGATCAACATAGCTTTGACTAGGTTATGGAATCTCTCTTATGTTAGCCATTTTGGGTTAAACTTGAAAGGACTTACTGATTTCTTTTTACCACCTATTAATTCCAGGAAAATGGGAGGGTGATCAAACTCACCATCGCTTCCAATCCACTGCTTCATATTCAAAGGTATTTCCAAAAATTTATTTGAGACCAGGAATCCGTCAAGGAATTTTGCAATTCTATATTCTCATGTTCTCCTATTCCTCTAAGTAGTCTTCAATTTGATGGGAGCCAAATCAATGAGATTTATTTTCCATCAATATATGTTAGAAAAAATCAGACAAGGAATCAGATCTTCCTCTCGAACCCCAGACCTCATCTACTCCCAATGTGAAGTTGATATCTCCACCAAGAATGAGACATTCACAATCTACAAAAGGTTTTTGGGTGAAAGCCTCCCAGTATATAATCATGTCACCATGAGGCCCATATATATTTAAGATTGTAAAAACCATCCCCAAATATGCAAGACTAACTTCAACGCCTAGTCCATAGTCGAAGCCCCATGAGTTTAGCATTTTTATTGATTTTTTGTTCCATCCAATTGCCAGTCCCCTCGAACGACCTATGGCATCCAATCCTATAAATCTCCACTATTTGAAAAGGGATTCAAGTAAAAAAACAATAGCATCACCATCCCCTAGAGTTTCATGGAGAAGAATTAAGTTAGGATGACTGGTATCCACCAGTCTCTTCAGGGCCAATTTTTTTTTAGGGCTTTCCACACCCCTACAATTGAAGGAAAAAATTCTCATAGGGGAACCCAAGTCAGGGGTTTCGATGCTTTAAGTTCCCCCACAATTGAGAGTTGTTTTCCGGATTCCATATCAACCAAAGCCCTATTTTGGGCTTTTTAGATATGAGAACGACGACCCCTACCCTTTGACCCTTCTTGGAATAGGGGATTCTTCTCTAATCCCTGAGTACTTGAAATCGAAGGGCCTAAGATTTCCCTATTTCTAAGGCTATAATAAACAACCTCCTCCTCTATATCCCTCATCAAATAATATTCTTCAATAATCCTCTCCTGGGATGGAGAGGGAACATGTTGGGCCAGTGAAAAAATGGTGATGGGAGGTTTGAAATCAGGGGAAGAGGTGGAACCATGTATTTCATAGGGAAAGGAGATACTTTTGAGAGATCTCATCCAATCTTTACCCATAAAAGATAAAGAATTAATCAAAATATTAATGGGTCAAGGAGGTGAAGTAAACATACCCTGATCCTAATGCCTCTAACTGTGATCCACCACTTTTGAAAGTTCAATCGGTGACGCCTGAGAGCTTCGATCTAGATCATGCTTAGTATTTGATGTAACCTTGATAAATTCCTCCCATGTCTCACCAGTATATGTGGCTCCATTTTCACCCCCAATTTTGTTTTCCACCAAGCTTGGTATACCCTCTGCCTCCCGTGAAGACCCCCCACCCGTGGACATCAGCCTTTTCCTAATCGACTTTGAATCATAACCTTCATGCCTTGATTCAAAAGGGAGATGGAATTGGCTAGCTACATGACCTTGCTGATGGCACCAGTGGCATCAAAACGACACACCCTCATGGTCTAATCTTTGCATAAAAAAATTCCGCCCCACTACCATCTCCAAATCCTATGCAAAATCATTTCACAAGTTTAATGATACCATAATATGTGCCATTATGTATTCTATAGACTTCTAAAAGGACATATCATTGTCCACAAATATACCTAGAGTATTCACAATCATCATGAATATTTCCTTATTGTAGAACTCCACAGGGAGTCCCAGAAGGCACACACAGATAGGGATAACATCCAACCTTTCCTTCCCTGCATCAAAAAGGGGGGTCCATATTTTGAGTAAAATGGGGGTTGATTTGATGCTCCATGTTGATTTTAAATCCCAATCTGCCTCCTCTTCAGTGCCAAATTTGAAGATGAACCAACTCTTAGCTAAGATCTGGACCGAAGGCAAGTTTCTTAAAGACTTGGACTAATGGGTATTTACCCATTCTGTCAAATTTTTGAAGCTAAAACATCGTCCCCGAGCATTCCCCACCACTTGGGACATAGTTATATCTTCACCTAGCACTAACCTTACCAGTTTAGCTTTTGGATTTACACACTTGCTTTTATGGTGATGAGGACTGACTCGAGTATGTGATTCATCATGAGACCCATATGCCCTGGTGAGGATTGCTTCTGCTCGATGGTTGAGGGTTTCCACATTATTTGAAACATTATTATGAAATAGCAGTGAATCAATGAAACCCCTCGTTGCTTATGAAGCATGGGCTTCAAGCGAAGGTGTGCGATGGGTAATCCCCAGATTGACCTCTGAACTGAGTTGATGAAAATTGTCACACCATATTGAGGGCATCGACCCTATATGTTCCCCATCATTGAAGAGCCCTAGAAAAGCTCCAAGAAGCCCTAGATCTAGTCTACCACACCCCTATGGTTCCCAAACCTCCCATGGCAAGGTGACTTCCACCCATGACGAAAAAAGGGTACGCTGCAAGAGAACTGTTGGGTTGACTCCACTAGGCATCGAGATACAAATAGATTGATTCGATGTGCCCTGTGACCGAGCCAGATCCGAGATCACCCCCCAATGGAACCACAAATGAAAAAAAACTTTCAGTCGCAGAAACGATAATAGGCTCGATAAAGGCCCTGTCGATGGCCTAATCTCCACTGAAAACCTGCCTCTATATCCCTGTTGAGCTGAAAATGCACCTGCATACATGGCCACCCGACCGACAGTTGTCTCCACCCATATATCCTCGCCTTCTAGTGGGTCCTGAGAGTAGTCAACTTCATCCTCGCACATTGCCATAATGTTAGCTGAGAGTGCTAGAGTGAAATCCATAGCAAAACTAACTATCCACGAAGAGAGAGAAAACATACCCCGCAAACCATCTAGACCCTCGTTGACTGCCTTAGGGTTTCCTCAGTTCCTCCCTCAGTCATCCTACTCTCCCTGCCCAAATTGGGTGTTATCTTCCACATGGACGAATTTATAAATTATGAGACCACAAAATGGAAATTGGGAAATAGTTACACATGAGTACCCAAACTACTTATCTCCTTGTTTGAATACATAAGTCTATTAGTTGCCTCCTTACTAACATTTCATTGGTTGTAAATGACTATGTTGGTTCTTTTGATTCATAAATTTATATTGGTAGTGACTAGGGATTTAATTGGACATTTTGTAAAAATGCGTTCAGAGTTTTGATACAGCTTAGGGGTTCAAACAAAGTTTGAAATGGGGATATGTAGCATGGGGTTTGGGATGCAAAGTGTAATATCCCCAGGTAGAACCCCAATTGTAGTTATGAATTGTAAACATGTTTTTTAGGCTAGTGAGATGAGTTATAATAAGCTAGGGGGCTTATGTGGTGATTAGGCCAGTGAGCCTACTATTGTATATGTGTAAATGCTCATATATTTAATATAATTACATCACTGTGCGTAGACCAACCATGAAGAAAGAGTATGGGGGACTAAGATCCACTAGGTAGGGTGAGGGAGGGGGCTAAGTGTCTAGGCCTAGAGGCTAAGCTAGAGGGCTTACCTCTAAGGGAATAATATTTTTTTATTATTATTTTCTAAAGGCTAGGGTGGACATGAACGGTGTTGTCTTAATTTCCTGGGAAAGGGAACAAGTGCGAAGTGGAACTCATGCGGCTACAGGAAAACATGTGTCAACCTAGGTGCATGCATTTATAGCTGGGAAAGACATCTTGTTGGGGGTTTGCTTCCCATTCTAGCATTGCTTCCCATCCTGGCATCGGGGACTAGTCTAGAGTCTCCTCACAACCCTTACGACCTTCTGGAAGTCTGTCACCCTTCTCGATTGACCAAGGATTCACACATTGAACCAGTTCGCCATCATCATCACCTTTGTATCTAGCAAGCACCTTTGGAATCCTGCAGTCATACTTGAGTTATCCCGTGTGTCTCCTACGAAGCTTGACGCATTTGTATTCGCTTGAGCCGTGTTGTGTCTTAGCGTTTGGTTGTTGCCATTTTCGGTGTCCATAACCGTTTTTTGTTGTTGTTGTCACCCGTGTGTTAGTTGAATGTTGTTGTTGTATTTCTTAGGAGCTGAATTGAAGAAACAGGTTGTCAGGCCTGTGAGCAACTCTCCCAAGTGAGAGAGTTTGTTGGGAAGTGAGTTCTACTGGAAGGGAGTCCCGTAGCAGCTACAATACTCTGAGACTTTCGGTCCAGCCTGTTGTTGAAGCCCAAGGTAAGGGAGGTATAGTATCCTATGGACTTGTATTAGTGAAGGTGTACCCTCCTAGGGTGGAACAGGCATGTGGGGAATGAGGGTTTGTGGGTTGTGGGCGTAAGTGGCTCCTGGGATAAAAGATCCTTCCTGTTGTTTTGTGCAACTTCCTTGTTGTCCTTGCCAAGCCTAGGAATTCCCTTTCCCAGTGGAGTTTAGTCCCAGCTCGGGGGTGACCCACTGCTGAGCGTGATGAGCAACGTGGTCTATGGTAGGGAGGTTCGTGGAAGGTATGCACATAGTTGGTGGTCTTCTAATAAAAGATAAGTACCAATTTTATGTTCATTTACATGTTTTGTAATGGTACATATGTTGTAATTGATGAGTATTGCCTATGTGTGTTGTATATGCTGCATGTGAAGGATTACTTTTATTTCTGCATTAATATGTTATCTATATGTAGAATAATCATTCTATGTTTATATGGATGTGTATGTTTTTCCACAAGTATCTTTGTGTGGCATAACCTAGTAGTTTAAGGTTTGTGTTGTCACAGATCAGAGCTAAGAGAGACGTCTTGTAGTGAATATTGTCTGGCCTGTTGGTGGTTAGGGATGTTACAAAATGGTATTAGAGCCAAGGTTCAAGCACTGAGCCTAGATGGGTCGGATAAGTGGTCATTAGGACCAAGGTTTCAGAGAGAAATTGTTTCAAGAAGAAGAAATTTCGAGCCTCAGAGCATTCTGAGTGTCAAGAGATTACCTTGGTCGTGTTACGAAGCTCAAGAGGTTTAGCGGTATTATAAAACCACGACAGACATTGTATTGGGCCGCAGAGTAATGTTGGTCGTTGGAATCTGTTCAGGAGAAGGAGGACAATTCACGACCATCAGATCTGGAGAAAAATCTAGGAGGGTTAATCTACAAGTCCTTCAGAGTTCGAGACTTCAATGAAGTTATGTGTTATAGAGCGGAAGATGTCGAAGGCTCGAAACCCTGAAGTCCCCAAAGTGGAACTACACTGTAGATCTGGGGAGAAGAGATCAATCGTTTGATTGGGTCAAAGTGAATCAGAACTGTTGGATCAAGCCAAGGGTGGAAGTTATGGTGTTGTGTGAAGGGAGAAAACTCCCGAAGCTCTAAAGTCCAAAGTTAATCCGGACCGTCCATCAAGAGGGACGCGTCTCAGCAGATTGGTTTTTCGGGATTTCGACATTCAGGAGAATTAGTGTGTGCTGAGGCAAGAACTCCCGAAGCTCTGAAGCCCCAAAGAGTTGAATTAGGGATTCATGATGACGTAACTTGGATTGACGTGGACACATGGGTTGTGTGCCATGTTTTAGTGGGTTTCGAATCCGTGGAAGATTGAAGTGTCATTTGGAACATGACACATGTCACCCATCTGATTGGGCCACATGTCAGCCACTAGTATTCTGCCACATGGCACTCCGTATGAGCATGGTTAGTAGGGCCCTAAGGTTACATAACATAGTTAAAGGTCAATATAGAACGGGCCCACGTTGGTGTTGATCATGATACATCAACATTGATGAGCAAGAGGCATTGCGGGGACCCAAGTTGCACGAGAGTTAATTTTTCAAGGCAGTCCCACAATCCAAGCCATGGTTTTACCAGGGGATTATGTGTCAACAACAGAGGAGTTGCGAGATGAAAGGCGGGTTACTCCAAACTGTGGATGCATGCCCCTGCAATTTGAAAGGCGTTAAGTGATGTGACTATTCAATATCTTGGTTCAAGTACGGAAACTGTGGGTCCCAGTGGACGCATGGTGCCAGTGGTGAAGTCTGGAGACTTGACACTCCGGAAGAATGGGTCATAAGGGAACAAAAGGAATAACTTTTAAAAGTTTTGTAACGCAGAGGTGATGAGACGTAATGACATCACCCAAGGTGACATGTAAGTGTTTGGAGATTGTCGGTTGGGGGGGTTGGGGTGGTGCGGATATAAAATCCTCCGAAGTCCTAGAGATCAGATGCCTGAAGTTCCATAGTGAGTGTCATTTGTTGGTTGTTAATGAACAATGGACCGTAGATCCACTCCCCACACTTCGCGAGTTCACCCATTCAACACTCCGAGGATTTACAATGACTTGGGTTAGGAACTTCTGAAGCTCGGAGGCCCGAGGTCCCAAATAAACGCCTATTGACCTATCGCTTGGCCAAAGCTCTTGGTCGCATGGGTTGGGGGCTAAGAGAAAGGGGCTAGTGCCTGAAAACTGTGTTAAATAAGGGAAAAGGGGTTAGGAAGGAAGTAGGTGGGTTTCGTCTAGTTCGAACCCGCATCAAAAGAATACTGAAGACCTGGGAACTCTATGATAGGGTCCAACAAAGATCTAAGAGCCATTAGCTTGGAGAAAAGAGATCGTTGCATAAGAAGTGCATCAGATAAGAAGCACAAGTTTTAAAGGCTCATAGATTTTTTCTCAAGGCTCAAAATTGAGCAAGGAAGTCCTGATTGGAAAGGTCTCAGAAAGAGGATTCTAGATGTAATAGTTACATTAAAACAAAAAAAGTGCTAGAGATGTCTTCAGATAGAAGAAAGAAGGAAGAAAGACAAGGAAAATTATTTATTCTACATCTGAGATTTTTCATAAGTCATTGGATTAGATATTGGGTTCGATAAGCAACATGGAAACCCCAAATGGAATTCTTGTTTGGGGAAGTCAGTCCAGGTGACAATTTTTGCACATCAAATGTGAATGTTAGGTGGAGAAAGCCATCTGCGATACATGAGAATGCATGAACCATAAGTTCATATGGAGATGCAAAGCATGAGAATAAGGAAGGTTTTATGGAATATGAAAGAGTTTGGAGATAAGATGTGCCATCTCCAAGGATCAGTCCTACAGATTGGAGGTAACACCTCCATTATTGCTATCAGAATACGCAATGGAAGCATGTCATGAAGGTCATCAAATATGGCATGACAAAAGTTGAATATGCATGTCAGAAGGATAAATCAAATTGCTTCAAGAAAGAAGTTGGTCTTAACTAACCAAAGTTACTCAGAGAATATGACTGGAAATATAATTGGGTCATGAAGGAATTGGATTAGAGGAATCCAAATAATAATGGAATGCTGAAAATTAATATCAGCATAATATGTGATGGCAAGTATGCAAAGTAGACAAGGAAAAAACTACTGGATGGAATCAAGTCCAAGAACATCCTAAGATAATGGAAGAAGAAATCATGAGATAGATATCCATCTAATAGGAATGCATGCCAACACTCTAGGGAGGAAAGCTAGAATAGTAGAGGATTGTTGATGCACTCCAAAGGTGTGAAGGTATTTCCACAAGAGCATGGAGATATCAAGTCAAGAATAATTTAAAAGTGAAATGACTTCTAAAGAGAAATCAATAAGGAACCAGGAAGAAGAAAATGGTTCTATGCATGGTTTTTAATGCAGGGGAGATGGTGCCTGACAAGAAGCCATCTTAAGTGACATATAGCATCATGAGTGACAACCCAAAAGGTTGGAGGTATCACTTGAAGCTATGATGGTAAGGTGAAATAAGTACTTTCAGTTAATTCTATGCAACAAGCAAAGGAGACAAATGCACATCCTTACAATATGCTAGAGATTGCCTAGGAAAGTCAAGTTTGAGGCTAGTTGGCAAAGGGATGAGAAGAGTACAAGAAAACCTCAAGTACTAAAGTATTTCGTCAGGAAAGGGTTGAAGAAGTTCAATCCTGAAGAGTAATCGGAGGTTGAAGAATCTAGAGTCTATAAAACAACTGGGTTTGGAATTTAATTCATCCAAGTACGAATTGGGATAGTTGGATCCAGGAAATTAATGAAAGTTGAAGGTTAATATCAGCTTAGTTTGGGACTATAAATGCAAAGGTCGCCAAGAGTGATTTGGCTAGAAAATGCTTAGGGTAGGAATAATCATGCACAATGATCACAGTGGGAGCACAAGAAGATTCAGGAATCCGGGAAGAATTGAAGACTTATGGGATCAGCAAGGAAAAGTTACATAGGGGAAAGAAGTTGCTGAAATTGTGGTAGTAGCAGTTGAATTGGGGTTGGTTGAACAACTATAAGTAGAAAAATAAATTCTTCAATGTTGCAAGTGTTGTTGATGGTGTTACTACATAAGGAGGGAAGCAACATAAAGCTGAAGTGTTGGCTATAAGTTTGATAAAAGAAGCATGAAATATTCTACTACCATCAAACATTCAGGTAGTATAAAATTTATTAATGGAAGTCATGCAAGTATGAGTTTTATTACTCTTATTGCATAATTGATGAAGGGAATTTAGGTAAGAATTTCCTCAGCCAGAGTTATTTTATTAAATCACATGATTACATTATTTGAATGCATACCACTGGATGTGGTAAAGACTGGAGGTCTATATTAATTCAGAGTTTTTTTTTAGCTTCTGAATGCACACACTGACATAGTGGAATGACATGTTAATTTGGTTGTGGGGTAATAACCAAAGAATTAAAAGATAAGAACTTATTATAGGAATGAATGCCAGTAAGCTAGTCATGTATGAGACCAGGACATGGTTGGATATGGCAAGGTATGGATATGCAAAGGTTATGAGCCACAAAGGTACTAAGAGCTTCCTACCTTTAAATAAAACTTGGGATGCAACCTTTTTTCTAACACTAATGAACACCACATAATTATATTCTTGGTGTAGTGTTCGGGTCGAAAAAGAAGGCATCCAATTAATTGGGAAGACAATAGGAAGTGTGTGGAGAAAGTGTCAACACATTGGCCAGAATTCCAACTTATGGATGGTGAGATACATGACTGAGATAAAGAGAATTATGTAATTCAATGTAAGGTGCATTGAATAAGTATGTATTGAGAATTGCACTCGTGCATAGTAAGTGATAGAGTTGTGTACTAAATGAAATGGTTGAATGTGTTTTGTAAGTACACACACACACACACACACACACACACACACACACACACATATATATATATATATATATATTATTGCATGGAAATAATTGTTACTAACAACTGAAATGTTGTGAACTCATGAAATTGAGGACATTTCAGGAAGGTGTTAGACATTGCAATAGGAAAGTTGCAAGTCAAGTAGTCACATGAGCATTGACTACATGAAATTTTCTTGTTCAGAAAAAGAAGTAATTAACTTACATATATTACTGTGAACATGCATATGCATAGAATGATGAGTCATTCTATTTTATTAAATTGTTTTGTAATTGTGATTGAATTGCTAGGTGCAAGCAATTCTAAGATCACTACATAAGGTTTTGTACATATTGCAATTGAATTATGATGTACAAGAAATACTGACAATTTGTTGGCAGTATGCAAGATGAGGCCTTGCAGGAAAATGGTATTCAGTTTGGTGCTTGTGGAAAACCACAAGGAAGGTTGTAATCCTAATATGGCAACAACCAAGAAGAATTATGAAATAGAATTTCATGTTTTGAGAAAAAGTTGAATTCCCTTTTTGAACTAAGTTTGAGTTTCGAAATGAATTATTTTATGTTCTCTCATGATAACTGCATGTGTGTGATGCAGATGAGACAATATTGGCTAAAGTGAGAATGTTGGAAGAAGAACTACTGATAGAGACACTGAATCCATTTAATGGAGAACCTTGGTGAGAGGCTCTAGTAGTGGGTTGGCGCTCTCCTTGCGTGTGAAAGCCTTGGAAAGATGGATCGTTGATGGTCTGTGTAGCATGAAAGGATACCTGAGCCTGGAAGGGTGAGTTCAAAAAGGAAGAGGCAACTCAGAAATGCTTATGGCATGGTAGCTTCCATAAGGAGGGTGTGTCAAATGGTACAGTGAGGTGGATTCTTCTTGAAACAACTCTATAGAGTAGAGCAAAAGAATTCCAACTGTAGCGTGAACACTAGAATTGGTGCTTGAAAGTAGAGCACCAAGTGGATAATAGGCTTCCAATAGCTAAAGCTTGGAGCTTTTGAAGAATATGGAATTGTATATGTAATAAACAAGTTGCATTGAGGACAGTGAAAAAATAAGGAGAGGGGATTGTAATATCCGCAAGTAGAACCCTAGTTGTAGTTATGAATTGTAAACATATTTGTTAGGTTGGTGAGATGAGTTATAATAAGCTAGGAGGCTTATGTGGTGATTAGGCCAGAGACCCTAGATGCAAACGTCAGTGAGCCTACTATTGTATATGTGTAAATGCTCATATATTTAATATAATTACATCACTGCGTGTAGACCGACCATGAAGAAAGAGTATGGGGGACTAAGCTCCACTGGGTAGGGTGAGGGAAGGGGCTAAGGGTCTAGGCTTAGAGGCTAAGTTAGAGGGCTTACCTCTAAGGGAATAACATTTTATTATTATTATTTCCTAAAGGCTAGGGTGGACATGAACGATGTTATCCTAAGTTCCTGGGAAAGGGAACGAGTGCGAAGTGGAACACATGCGAATGCAGGAAGACAGGTGTCGACCTAGGCGCATGCAATTATAGCTAGGAAAGCCAGCTCGTTGGGGGTTCACTTCCCATCCTGGTGTCGGGGACCAGTCTGGAGTTTCCTCACATCCCTTACGACCTTCTGGAAGTCTGTCACCCTTCTCGATTGACCAGGGATTCATGCACTGAACCAGTTCTCCATCATCAATGCCTCTGTATCTAGCAAGCACCTTTGGAATCCTACAATCGTACTTGAGTTATCCCGTGTGTCTCCTGTGAAGCTCGACGCATTTGTATTCGCCTGAGCCGTGTTGTGTCTTAGCGTTTGGCTGTTGCCATTTTCGATGTCCATAGTTGTTTTCTGTTGTTGTTGTCACCCGTGTGTTAGTTGAATGTTGTTGTTGTATTGCTTAGGAGCTGAATTGAAGAAGCAGGTTGTCAAGCCTGTGAGCAACTCTCCCAAGTGAGAGAGTTTGTTGGGAAGTGAGTTCTCCTGGAAGGGAGTCCCGTAGCAGCTACAGTACCCTGAGACTTCCGGTCCAGCCTGTTGTTGAAGCCCAAGGTAAGGGAGGTGTAGTAGCCGATGGACTTGTATTAGTGAAGGTGTACCCTCCTGGGGTGGAGCAGGTGTGTGGGGAATGAGGGTCTGTGGATTGTGGGCGTAAGTGGCCCCTGGGATAAAAGATTCTTCATGTTGTTTTGTGCAACTTCCTTGTTGTCCTTGCCAAGTCTAGGAATTCTCTTTCTCGGTGGAGTTTAGTCCCAGCTCGGGGGTGACCCACTGTTGAGTGTGATGAGCAGCGTGGTCTATGGCTGGGAGGTTCGTGGAAGGTCTACACACAGTTGGTGGTTTTCTAATAAAAGATAAGTACCACTTTTATGTTCATTTACATGTTGTGTAATGGTACATATGTTGTAATTGATGAGTATTGCATGTGTATGTTGTATACGCTGCATGTGTAAGCTTATTGTTATTTCCGCATTAATATGTTATCTATATGTAGAATAATCATTCTATGTTTATATGGATGTGTATGCTTTTCTGCAAGTATCTCTGTGTGGAACAACCCAATAGTTTAAGGTTGGTGTTGTCATAGATCAGAGCTAAGAGAGACGTCATGTAGTGACATTGCTCGCCCTGTTGGTGGCTGGGGACGTTACAAAGAAAGGCAGTGGAAGCTTGATGCTCATTGTGTTTGAAATTTGTTAGGACTATGTATATTGTTGTCTCCCTCTACCAAGTAAGTTCTTTGCAAACTTTGTGTTATCATGCCATTGAGAATTGCAAGTTAAGATTTGGCACTGCTTCGGTTTTTCTCACCCTAAACATAGCCTCCATATTCATGGCCCTCAAATTTTCATATTGTTTATGCCAATCAACATACTTTCTCATTATTATCTCTTTTCATTCAAAATGATGATTATGATGGGTTATTTAATACTTTTATTCTATAGTTTTCCTTTTCTATGAGGTCAAAGATATTGGTAGCTTTCCTCTTCTATGAGGTCAAATATATTAGTAATTGCAAGAAGCAAGCACTATTTGTATGAAATATACAAGGCTACTTTTTGGACCATCACAATTTCAATTTCAACTATACATTGTTTTAAACCTCACTTTCTAACAATTTTCCTTTGGGTTACAAGACTTTACAAGTTGTTGACGATGAAAAGCATCTTCTCCATTGCGATTTGCAAATCAAACTTGTTCAATCAACCTCAATGATTGTATTTTTTTAGAGACCCAATGTTGTCTCTTTCTTACACAAGCTTCTATTACAAATTTTCATTATTCAAGTATTTCCCATCACTATATTTTTTAATTCTACTGTGAACTCTAGCTTTGAAGTCATAGTAGTAGAGGTGTTTCATTGTATACATATTTCATTGATTTGGTAGTGATGGATTAAATCCCCATTAACCTTGGCCAATTAGAATGGAGAAAACAAATTCCTTTACTTGTGAATTCCATGAGATTTGTAATTTCTATTACTAGTTGTGAGCTTTGTAATTTCTATTACTAGGTGTGATTGTCCTTTATATTATAGACACTCTAGTTAACCTTTCACTTGAATCTCACTTGAACCCCTTGCATTCTAAAAAAAATAATGTTCTGTGTGTAGAGTTATAATGTTGATTAAAACAATTATCAAATGAGAAGTTATAGTTACAAAGCTTTTCATTAGAGCACAAAGACTATAGCATAGATTACATCCCAAACAGAGAGAAAATAACTTTTCACATACTTTTGAATTTTTCTGAATAAATTATATACGAAATTATTATTTGTCCAACTTTTTGGGTGGAACTCTTTACATTAAAATGAAAAACCATAACCGAAATTTGAATGTCAATTTCATAAATTATATACGAAATTATTATTTGTCCAACTTTTTGGGTGGAACTCTTTACATTAAAATGAAAAACCATAACCGAAATTTGAATGTCAATTTCACTGTACCCAGACACAGAGTTGCCCACATTTCAAAGTAGTTGTATGAAGCAACCAGACGGCACAGATGAAACAAAGATTTTGGAGATGCGGGGAATCGAACCCCGTGCCTCTCGCATGCGAAGCGAGCGCTCTACCATATGAGCTACATCCCCTTTGCCGTTACGTCTTGACGTCAAACAAATGGAACTATGGTTAGTTGCTTATGACATAATAAAATAATCTTTTGCAATAAGTATATAAGCAAAAATGGGCGAATTAATATTCCGGGCGTTAGTTTGAGTGGGATGCGTCGGAGAGCAACTGGTGAACATTTACAACTATTGAGAAAGGTCCTACCGGGATTCGAACCCAGGTCGCTGGATTCAAAGTTCAGAAGTGCTAAATAGAACCCCATTAATAAATACAAACTAAACTTTTTTCAACTCAGAATTGCAAACAGATCACAAGGCTCATTGCATTCTAGGTTTTTATCTCCATGGAATAGTTGGATTTAAACATGCGTGGATAAATTTCTCACCGCAGCTATAATCAGGATGACTTCTCTCTGCGTTAAGGTCTTTTTTTATCTCCACGGTTTTGCGCAGGACTTGAATCTGCGGGAGCAGAATGAACTGTCTAGAGGCCTAGCATAGCATTGCGTTCTGGGATTTTTTTCCACTTTCCCTAGTCGGATTTGAACCTGCAGGGATACATCATATATCTCTACTCTAGTTAGTTCTTATTTATTAAACCCTTCCACATTATTAAATCCATGTGAAAGTTTCTCAAATAGGTTTGGACACCTTGTCTTTGTGAATTGGGATTTGAATTCATGTATTATGAGCATTGTCGATTCTTGTCAATATGGCAATTAACATCTCATTTGGTTTACATGCTTCATGTTTTTTAATCCCACACTCTCCATAATGCCATTTGCTTTGTTATCTTTTCCTGGGACACTCATCATAATGCTACTTCCTTTGTTACGTTCCCCTCTATTCTTGGCTCTGTAAAAAAAACCAAAACAATTAATCATAAGTTATGAATGTAAATTGTAATTACATTAATAAGATTAATTATAAATGAGTTGTTGAATGTCAATTTTTAAGAGCAAACAATAAACATTGAACAAACCTAAGGAAATCATGTCATCTTTTTTTTCTTCGTGTTCACATATTCCAGCTCACTAACAATATCAAACATGTTGATTCATAGTTATTTTATTGCATTCATAATGCTATGTGTTTACCTATTAAAGTTCATGATGTGGTTATAACTTTCATAGTTATTTTATTGCATTCATAATGCTATGTGTTTACCTATTAAAGTTCATGATGTGGTTATAACTTTGGTATCTAATACGATTATTATTTTAGCATATTGGGGGGCTTCTCAACCATTTAGTATATAATTCATGGAATCCCCACTAATACAATAGATAATGGGAACAAAACACATAACTAATAATTGAATGTAAATCTCTCAACAATTCACCAATATTGTACAAGTTTGGTCAAGCTCATCATAAATATAATGCATAATTTTTCTTTGTTTCACATAAAATTGTTTAATGATTATGTTTGAGAGTAAAAACTTTATTAAGCTTGGTACAATTTTCTAACTTGTGTATTCTTGATTAAGTTAAGATATGAACTTGCATAAAATGAACCTTGTCAACATCATAGAACCTAAAATTGAGATCACAACAATGAGAATTGTGATTATGTTCATTCAATTTATAGCATCATCAAATCCTCACTCCTTCTCTCCAAAATGACCTTTCCCCTTTTCTCGATTCCATGCATCTTTAGATTCTATCATACTCTTTCACTTTCTTCCTCTTGTTTCTTGCAACATTGACATTAGTGTGTGTGACAATACTTCACAAATATTTTGAGAATGCCCCATAGCTCTCTTTTCCCCTGCCTTATTCCAAACCCACGGTCAAGGAGACTTATTCTTTGTAGCATTAATGCTTGTAACAACATTTTTGAAGATGGTTTGATTCTTAAGAAAGCTATGGAGAAGGTAACATAATTTTTATTATCATCAAACTTATGCATTAGGGATCATGCTCTAACATCCCACTCTTTCATGCATTTTCACATGGTTTGAGAGATAAAGTGAACAATCAATACCCTCAATAAAAATAACATGCTTGGTTGTCTTAATGAGTAATTTCCTTTAGTTTCTTATTTATATGGATTTTGGGAAGCTCCAAATCATAAACATCTTAACCTAAATAATAAACAATGGATGTAGTCATGTCATATTTCCATGTTCCTAGAGGCCTATAATGCAATTAGGGTCTCTTCATTACTTTTATAGTATTTTGATATAATTATCACCCTTCAACAAAAGCCTCAATATCTATTACAATTCCTTCCTTTCTAATGAGATCTAGAATGAACATGACTCCCATGGTTAAGCATGATTGGGGTATGCTCAAAACATGAATATAAGATGTAGTTCCCATGCATCATATGGACACATAGATTACATCCTCTCTTATATGGGTGTTCACAAAAATATTTGATTTTGTGATTGTGTCTAAAGTTTTATATTTTCATTTTTAACAATTTGAAATTCTTCTTGAAAGAAAATGTGGCTTAGTGGTTATGATTTTTTTTTATCATTGATGTTGTATAACCCATCAAAATGTTATATTTGAAATTACAAAGTATGCTTACTATTGTTTTCTATTGAGATTTTAACATTTTAAATAATTGGAAGGGAAATATTATATTTAGATTTTTTTTGAAGTGTGACGTACCTAGCTTAATCTTGTCAATTGAAGTACAACTGCATTTTCAACTTTTCATCATGGAAGGGTTGAATGAATATATGCCCTTCAACTTGAAATTAAGACTATCCCTTCAAATTTGATCACTGAGTGGGACCTTCATTTACATAGGGCTTCACTTTTAGGCTTTCTCAACATCGGCTATGAGGTGGTCTTATTTGAATTTCGGAAGCATGGCGGTTGCTCTCTCAAGTTGTTTTGCTTCAACGTGTGTATGTGGTTATTTTTCTAAAAGAATTACTTTTTTAAAGTTTATGAAAGAGTTGAATATTTTTTTAACTTCACCTCCAAAGAAAAAATACTATCATACCCTAAAATAAAAGTAGGGGAAAGGTAACATCAAAGTGAATTGGGGTGGTTATGTTGTTTAAAGAATGTGAGATTTTGTTTTTGGATGAAAAATGAATACTTCACAAGGTCAATATTCATCCCACACCTCGCAAAATATTTTCAATGATCTTGTAACTCCAAATCCCAATCGCTTAGTTGCATGCCCACTTGCAATAATCACAGATATGTGATCGTGACTTTTTTAGAGAGAAATAGAAGAGAAAGAAGAGGTCGTGATTAAGAGGGTGAAGAGACAATGACAGAGCAAAACTAGAGGACAATGTTGTTTGAATGAGGAAACGTGAAGGTGAAGAGGGGATGCAAGGGGGTGTCAAGTGGAATATATAGGGGGAGTATGTTTGCAGGATGGAACATAGACCAATCAATAAATGACACATGGTGTTTTGCATGACATAACATAAACCAAACATCAAATGACACATGTCAGTGTTCGAGAGGCTCTAAATAGATGAATTTTTTTATCAATTCCATTTGTTGTTTCTAATGGAGGTTTCAAAAACAATGCAATGGTGATATATAAAGAGAATCTTCTAAAGACTATTGGAATTGGGGGAAATGGAGGGTCGTTGTTATGTATCGGGACATTTTTGATGGGTATGTGTTATATTCTTTACATGAGTAGTAGTGTCTGTGTTGCGTCGGGCGCACATGGGGGTTAAAGGGGGTGAATCCCCCCACACGGGGATTTGGGGGCAACGCCCCCAGAAAAAAAAAAACTTCCTCGAGAAACGTGTCACATATTTATGTGGTTTTTCAACACATGTTTTTTTTATTTCTGGTTAAGGTTCAATTAGGGTTGTTGACTAATCCAGGTTATTGAGTTAGGGTTTTGAATGCCGTTGGATCCTATATGTATATTGTATTGTAAACAATGTATCACTATGAATGAATATAGAATATGTTGGTTTTCCCAGTTTGGGTTTCGAGGGGAAAAATCTCTGCGTAATGTTTGTATTTGCCATTGTATCTTTTCCGTTCTTTTACTGAAAATCTATTTGTAGTAAATATTGTACAAGGTTAAAATCTATGTTTGGTATGAGAGCTTTGTTGGCTTCAGGGGGATGCCTTTGTGGTCAAGGGTTTGGCTCGGGACTGTGATAAGCCTTGCTACAGTGGGAGATCCATGGTATTGATTTTTCAGGTGAAAATAAATGGCAAGCAATTCGAAGATGGAGATCGAGAAGTTTAATGGGCAAAGTTTTGAGTTGTGGAAGCTCAAGATGGAAGATCTGTTGGTGGATAGAGATCAATGGATCCCAGTAGATCCAGGTACTGCACCTACAAGAACTTCAATAGATGACTGGAAAAAGTTCGATCGGAAGGCAAAGAGCACAATCCGACTGTGTCTTTCCAATTCAGTATTACTGAATGTGTCAGAGGAAGCTACAACCAAGGATTTATGGGAAATGTTGGGCAAGTTGTATCAATCTAAGTCCCTAGTAAATAAACTATTCCTGAGAAAGAAGTTGTATAACCTGAGGATGAGAGATGGAGACTCGATGGAAGAGCATTTGAATGCCTTCAATACTATGGTAAGCCAGTTAGTATCTGTTGAGATTAAAATTTCAGATGAAGATAAATGTATCAATTTACTGTGTTCTTTACCAGACTCATGGGATAGTCTGGTTGTGGCCATAGATAGTAATACAATTGCCTTGAATTTTGATGAAGTGGTCTCATCCTTGTTGTCAAGGGAGATGAGACAGAAAAATATGGAAGGACAAAGCACAAACACATTATTTGCAAGAGGACGTTCCCAGGAAAGAAATACATATAAATTCTCAAGTGGGAGATCTAAGTCTAAGGGTAGATCTAAATCTCCTGGAAAGTTTTTAAAGGTATGTTTGAGATGTGGAAAAGAAGGACACTACAAGAAGCAGTGTAGATCCAAAGTTGAGAAAAAGAAGGGATCTGAAGAATCTCCTTCTACAAAAGAAAATACCTCCAAGGAAGAAGGAGGGGATGTGTACTTGGATTCTTCAAGCACACATGCAGATCACGAGGCATGGTTGGTTGAATCTTCTGCATCCTTTCATATGACTCTCCACAGGGAGTGGTTCTGCGAATATGAAAGGTATGATGGAAGTAATGTTTTCTTAGGTGATGATTCGGCAACCAGAACCATAGGATGAGGAAAAGTCAAGTTGAGGCTCATAGATGGAAGGATTAGAACACTTATTGGTGTTCTGCACATCCTAGGTTTGGCCATAAATTTGATTTATGTAAGCAAAATGGACGATGTAGGGGTAAAAACAATATTTGAAAAGGAAACCTCCAGGATGGTTTGAGGAGTAATGGTGTTGTTGAAGGGAGTTCGATTTGGGACTCTGTATAAATTACAAGGAAGAACTATTAGTGATGGGTGTAATAGTTTCATTGTTCCTAATATTGGAGTTGAAAAAGAATGAACTCCTATAGTCTCTGGAGAAAAGGTTATGATGTGGCATCAAAGACTGGGGCATACCAGAGAGAAGGGTCTTCGACTACTACACGGTAAAAGTATGGTTGAAGGTATGTCTAACTGATATCTAGATTTTGATTTCTGTGAACATTGTCTATATGGGAAGCATAATCGGGTAAGATTCCCCTCTGGTGCAATGAGGGCAGAAGGAATTTTACAACTAGTTCATAGTGATGTTTTTTGACCCGTGTCAGTCCCATCATTGGGAAAATATGTGTACTGTGTCTCATTTATAGATGACTTCTTGAGGAATACTTGGATATATTTCCTCAGGAAGAAATCCAAAGTATTTGACAGGTTTGAAGAGTTTAAGGCTCTTGTTGAGAATCAAACATAGAAAAGAATCAAGGTGCAGAGGACAGATAATGGTAGAGATTTCTGTGGGAATGAATTTGAAGAATTCTGTAAGAAGTGCGGTATAGAAAGGCATAATACTACTCCATATACACCTCAACAGAATGGAGTTGCAGACAGGATGAACAAGATGCTGATGGAAAAAGAAAGGTGCATGCTCAGTGGTGTCGAGCTAGGGAAATAATTCTGGGTAGAGGCAGTGGGTACTACATGTTACCTGGTTAACATATCACCCTCATCAACATTGGATGACAAGACTCCACAAGAGGTATGGACTGGTAAGGAACCTTCTCTCACACATCTCAAGGTATTTGGCTGTGATGCATATGTTCATGTTCCAAAGGAAAACAAGAGTAATCTAGATAAGAATGATGAAAAGTGTATCTTTATTGGATATAAAGATGGTCTCAAAGTTTATAAGCTTTGGAACCCAGAAACTAAGAAGGTAGTATATAGCCGAGATGTGCTATTTAGAGAAATGGAGGATGTTGTTAAACAAGAAATCCTACCAAGTAAGGACGAACTAGAGAAAATGGAGTTTGATTTAAAGGATGATGAATCAAACTCTACAGAAGAACAGGAATAAGAAGAAGAAGATCCTTATACTCCAGTATTGAGGAGATCGGTTCGAGAAAGAAGGCTACCAGAAAGGTATACTCCATCTGATTTCTGTTCAATTTTTTCTTTGTCTATTACTGATGATTATCCTAGAACTATCATGGAGGCAATGGATTCAAAGGATGGAAATCTCTGGAAAAGGGCCATGGATGAAGAAATGGCATCTTTGGATAAGAATGAGGCTTGGGATCTAGTGGAGTTGCCGACTAGAAGAAATCCCATTGGAAACAAATGGGTATTTAAAAATAAGTTGAATGCAGAAGGAAAAGCGGAGAAATACAAATATCGGTTAGTAGCAAAGGGTTATTCCCAGGTTGAGGGAATTGATTTTGGTGAGATTTTTTCTTTTGTTGCCAAGTTAACCTCTATAAGATTTTTGTTATATGTTGTTGCTACATTTGATTTTGAAGTAGAATAGATGGATGTGAAGACAACATTCCTACATGGGGATATGGAAGAAGAAATCTATACGAAGCAACCAGAAGGTTATGTTGTGATGGAAAAGAAGGAGATGGTATGCAAGCTGAAAAAGTCCCTGTATGGTTTAAAACAATCACCAAGGATGTGGTATCAAAAATTTGATACTTATATGCTAGGAATTGGCTTCACAAGAAGCAAAGAGGATCACTGTATGTATTTTAAATTAATTGGTGATCATTTGATTTATTTGTTCTTGTATGTGGCTAACATGTTGCTGATAGGAAACAACAAGGAGATTATCTAGGATGTGAACACTTAGTTTTCCTCTAAATTTGACATGAAGGATCTCGGTGCTCCAAATTTCATTTTGGGAATGGAAATTAAAAGAGATCGAAAAAAGAGGAAACTCTTGTTAAATAAGAGAAAACATGTCGAGACAATATTATAGAGATTTAATATGCAGGAATGTAAACTGGTCAAGGTTCCTATTCCCGTTGGGGTAAAGTTATCTCTGGATCAATGTCCCAAGACACATGAAGAGGAGGAGGACATGTCTCATGTTCCATATGTGAGTGCAGTTGGCAGTTTGATGTATGCAATGGTCTATACTAGACCAGACATTGCACATGCAGTGGGAGTTTTGTGCAGGTATATGTTAAAACTAGGGAAGGAGCATTGGACAACAGTAAAAATTGTTTCCAGGTATTTGCGTGGAACTGCTGGCTATGGATTGTGCTACAAAGGAAGACCGAGATTGGACAGAGTGGTGGATATACATGTCTTTGTGGATGCAGACTAGGATGGAGATATGGATTGTAGGATATCTACAAGTGGGTATGTGTTTAACCTGTTTGGAGGAGCAATAAGTTGGATGAGCAAAAGACAGACTGTAATGGCACTTTCAACTACATAAGTTGAATACATGGCAGACACTCATGCAAGTAAGGAAGCAGTATGGTTACAAAGATTGTGTTCAGGTATTGGGTTCATACAACAAGCTGTAAGAATAGATTGTGATAGTCAAAGTGCAAATTTTCTGGCTTAGAACTCGACTTATCATTAAAAGACAAAGCATATTGATATTCAATATCACTTTGTGAGAGACATGATTAAAGAAAATAAAGTATTGCTGATGAAGGTGGACACATTGAAGAATGTTGCATATTCATTAACAAACTATGTGAGCACTAAGAATTTCTCTTGGTGTAGAGGATCCATGGGCATTATTTCCCTGGATTATTGACTATGTAACCCTATAACCCCCTGTATGCAAAGAAAAAAACAAGTGGAGAATGTTGGGTATGTGTTATATTATTTGCATGAGTAGTAGTGTCTGCATTGTGTCGGGCGCGTAGGAGGGTGTAGGGGTTTTGGGGAAACGCCCTTGAAATTTGTTTTTCTACCTCGAGAAACGTGTCAGATATTTAGGTGGTTTTTCAACACATGCTTTTTTGTCAATGGTTTTCTATTTATGGTTAAGGAATTAGGGTTGTTGATTAATCTAGGTCATTGGGTTAGGGTTTTGGATGCTGTTGGCTCCTATATGTATATTGTATTATAAACAATGTATCACTATGAATGAATATAAAATATGTTGGTTTTCTTGGTTTGGGTTTCGAGGGGAAAAATATTTGCATAATGTTTGTATTTGCCATTGTATCTTTTTTGTTATTTTGCTAAAATTCTGTTTGTAGTAAATATTGTACAAGGTTAAAATCTACAATTTTCATGGGTAACCAATACAATTCAATCAGATGCTAGAAACCATCAATTTAGATGAGATTCATATTTCAAAGTGCATGAGAGGGTCATCACCCCAACAATTTGCACTAGTGATGACTCATTGACTCCCATTGCCAAGCTCTCAAGATTGGAGTTCTATCGACAATGCATATGAAATTTACTGATGATAGGATGAGGAAAAACCTACCAGTGGAGATGACCATCAAAGAACCATAATTCTTGAGTTCTCCCTGTTGAGTCACCAAATTGCCATCATTTTTACCATTATTTCACAACCTTTCCTTGACTTTTAATCATTTCTTGCTTCCTGTAACCTTGTATTAAATCCATTTTCATGCTTTATGTGTGTTTAGGTTCAAGAT
>ML822913.1:0-12063 GCA_009831015.1 Picea engelmannii
CAACTTTTCAGCAATCAAAAATGGCCCAAGCCACAAATTTTGAAACTTGGTATGTTCACCCTTCCCTTCGTGTGGTTTGTCCCACTTTAAGACGAGATCGCCTACTTCAAAATTCCTATCAGAAGCAGAACTAGAATCGAACCGACTTTTAATCAGTGGTTGATGTTGGTCTAAATTACGCTTGGCTTGGGTTCTTACTTCTTCTAACTTCATCAAAGTGTTAATACGACTTTCTAAAGGGGGACAATCTTCTTCTTGGACTTTTTGTGACAATTGGAGTGAAGGAAGAAGAATGTGAGGTGGCAGAATGGATTCTCTGCCATAAATGAGAAAAAAGGGGGAATTACCTATAGTGGCTTTGGGTGTTACCCTATCAGCCCACAGTGCATTTAGCAGTGCATTGTGTCATTTCTTGTGATTTTCAGCCATGGTTCTCTTGATAATTTTGATCAAGTTCTTATTTGTTGATTCTGCTAAGTCGTTGCCCTGGGGGTAGTAACTAGCAGAATACTTCAGCTTTATTCCTTTCTCTAAGGTGAATTCACTCATCTCAAGAGAAGAAAAGTATGAAGCGTTATCAAAGACTAGACAATCAGGGATACCAAAACGAGTGACGATATTCGAGTTTAGAAAAGCGATCACCTGACTTGTGTTAACAGTTTTTAGCGCGACGGCTTCAGACCATCGAGTAAAGTAATCAGTGGTTGTCACAATATACTTGTGATGTTGTGAGGATGGAGGGTTAATAGGACCTATGATATCAAGGCCCCATTGCTGGAAAGGAGAATCGACTGAAACGGGTTGCAAGGGGAAGGTTGGCTTTTGCAATCGTCCTGGTGCTTTCTAACAAATGATACATTTACGGCACAAGGCATGGGCGTCCCTAAAAAGTGTAGACCAGTAGTAACCGGCTCTTAAAACCTTATGAGCAGTGGTGTCGCCACCGAAGTGACCACCATCTTCTCCTGCATGCAATTCAAGCAAGACTTTTTCTGCTTCGTCCTTTTCAAGACAACGCATCAGTACGCCGTCGAAATTCTGACGAAACAGTATACCATTAACTAGATGAAAGGAGGCAGAATTTAGTCTCAACGCTCTTCTTTTGGCAGGGTCAAGGTGACGGGGTGCTGATCCATGTTCAAGACAAAATCTAATATCATCGTACCAAGGACTTACGAGGTTTTGTGCACAACAAATCAAACTCTGATCGTGTTGTTCTAGGTTTGACGTATCACTATCTTCTTGGTTTTTGTTTTTTGAATCAACTACCAACTTACACAACCCTTGGCCTCTCACGATCTGTGCTGGAGTGATTTCTAAGTCATACTCTTGCAAGGAGGTGACCCAGTTGGATCTTTTCTCTCCTAACTCATTTTGCACTAACAAGCTCCTTACGGCAGGGTAGGGGACAATGACCTTCGTTCTCGACTTCAAAAGATATGACCAAAAATGCTTAACTGCCTTGAAAATAGCGTAGGATTGTCGATCGACCGCTAGGTAATTAAGTTCAGTGCCTTTGAAAGAAGAGCTCATAAAGACGATAGGTACTTCGTTGTTCTCAAAATTCTTCTGAGTTAGGACTGCGGCATAGGAACGATCAGAGGCAAAAGTATAGAGTGTAAAATCTTGAGAAAAATCAGGGCTCATGAGAGACGGAGCGTCTATTATGGCCTTCTTTATAGCATTGCAAGCTTGGTTTTCTGTAGGTCCCCAACGATATTCGGTGTCTTTCTTAATCAGGTTCTGGAGAGGCCTGACCATTTCGGAGAAACTAGGGACAAATCTTCTCACGAAATTAATCTGGCCTAGGAAAGACTGCATGGATCTTTTGGAGGTAGGTGGGGGAAGTTTAGCGATGACTTGGGTCCTCTCGGGGTCAATAACCATTCCATCACTAGACACAATGAATCCTAGTAATTTACCATGTTCTACTGCAAAGATGGACTTCTTGGGATTCAAGGAGATGTCGTATTTACGACATCGTAGCAGAATGGCTCGTAAGTGAGCTAGATGATCGTCTTTGTTTTTAGAATAAACGGTCACATCATCTAAGTAGACTACTACGGAGTGATTGATTAAGCCTCTAAAAGCAATGTACATTGCTCTTTGAAAGGTATCACCGACATTAATCAATCCAAAGGGCATTTTGCGATAAGCATAAGTGCCCCACGGGGTACAGAAGGTAGTTTTTAGTTGGTCTGGCGGAGACATCAAGACTTGGTTGTATCCAGAGAAACCATCTAGTAAAGATAGCCTCTCGAAACCAGATACTTTTTCAAAGATCTGTTCCATGGGTGGGACAGGATAATTATCTTTGTCAGACGCTTTGTTGAGGTTATGGAAATCGACACAAAGTCGAATTTCCCCATTTTTCTTCCATACTGGGACGAGGCTGGATACCCATTGAGTGTTTCTAACAAGAAATATTATTTTATCACTTAGGAGTTTATTCAATTCTTTTTGTACGGTCGGTTCCAGTTTAGGATGCATTTTCCTCAATTTATGTTGGAAGGGTAAGGTTTGAGGCTTCATCAGGATGATATGCTGTATAATATTAGGATCAAACGTTTTAAGATCATCATAAGTCCAAGAAAAGACATCTTTGAATTCTTTAAATAATTTAACAAAAGCAGCTTTTTCTTGTCTAGAACATCCCAAGCCTAGATTGATACACTAAGGATTTTCACTAGTCCCTAAATTGACTTTTTCATAAGACAATGAGGAACTGTTGGTTTTGCAATTGACCGTCTTTTTAAATTTATCTTCAAAAACATAAAACTTTTCTAGTCTAACAATATATTTGGGTATGAAGTTTACCATGTCCGATAGAGCTTCAGGAGATTTCGGATTAGGTATTACCGTAAAGTCGTGCAAATTGTCGTCGTGCGTTTGTTCATCTATCACAGCTCCTTGAAAGGTTTCTTCCATGTGCAGAAAGTTAATGATCTGTTGATCATCATCAAATACTCTCCATTTTGTGATATTGTCAGGAACAGATGGTCGGAACAATAGCTCCATGGAGAACGCGTTCGGGGATAAGCCTTCTGCAGGAAGAAGTTTAGAGGCAACATTAGCGAGTAGATCTGCTTCAACATTATTTAATCTAGGGATGGAATTTATATTAAAAGCAGAAAATTTGTTCATTAAACTCCATACCTCAGACTGGTAACATTTGAGATGCAGGGAAAGACAATGTATAGAATCTCTCACCTGCCTGACCACTATCTCAGAGTCGCCGAATACAACCAGATTTTGAATGTGCATGTCCAAGGCTTTTCTAAGACCTTGCAATAAAGCCTCATATTCTGCAATATTGTTAGTACATTCAAATTCTAACCTACAAGCCAATAATGTTTTATTACCTGCCGGATCGATAATGATGCAGCCTGCACCAGCTCCTTCTTTAGACTTGGAGCCGTCAAAATATAAAGACCAAATTTGATTTCCATCGGGCTCGTGGGACTGTTGCATAGAAGTTGTTGTTTGCGTACATGTTATGATCTCGGACTACTGTTCCGGATTGTTGATAGGTGAAACTTCAGCCATGAAATTTCGGAAGAAGGTGTCCATCCCTTGGACTTTAGGTAAATCAGCCGGAGGTGTATATGGTTCATTGGGATCATTCAAGTCTATTACCGTGAACTTGAGGTAACGCTCACGATTCACCCTGATCTTGTTGGGATTACCATTTTTCAGAAGCCATAAGTGAGACCAGTCCGTGGCGAAGTAACCATGTAGTTGCTCCGACCAGTCCCTGCTAAAAAACAGACCATACAATTCTGGAATATCCACCATAATTACATCAATAACCTGATGAACTTTTGGGTTAGACGATAATCTAATCAATACATTTTTCAGTTCGCCTATAACTTTGACATCTGTTCGATCAAGTTGTATGATTTTCAAAGAAGATGGTTCTAATTTAGCGTTGATCTTTTGGCAGACAGACCAAGGCATCACATTTGATGATGCTCTTGAGTCAACCATACAATTATGCACATTTCTGTTGAAGATTTCGAAAGTTAAAAGAAAAGGAGGTACATTCTTGCGAGTACTTAGAGTTGTAGCTTGTGTTTTCTTACTTGCATTTTCTAATGCTACTTTATCTACATTATTTGCGTTATTTACATTATTTACATTATTTACAGGTGGTACAGGAAGGCTTCCTTTATCTTGAGGATCAGAATTATTTTTTGTGGAAGTCTTCTGCGGAGGTTTGCTTGGCACAACCTTATTACCATTTGAATGACCATTCTTGCCATTGTCTAAAATATTTTGCAACATCTTCTGTAACAAAAATGGAAATTTCAACAACTCATAAATAGAAATGTTAGCCCGTAATTTTTTAAGATCTTCAACAACATCATAATCTAATTTAGGGCCAGCACTACTTTGTTTAGTTTCTACTGATTTAGATGGATTTGGAGGTAAAGTTGTAGTGTTCTCGGTAGGAGGATTTTTGGTTGTCTTTCTCCTAGTGTTGTAAGGGTGAACAGTCTCGAAGTTAGCTTGAAAGATACTATCCGAGAAGTGTCCAAAGATGTTTGGAGAAGACTCTTCTTCTTGATTTGTTTCCTGCTCGACTTCCTCTTGAGGGGTTTCAGGAGGTATCAAGTCATCTTGAGCTCCTAGAATTGTCTGAAGAGCGCATTGCAAACTTTCTAGGTTCAAGCCTTCGGGGTTTGGATTAGGCCGGTTGGCAGGAAAAGGCTTTCGGAAAGGAGGTTTGTAGGGTCCTTTACTCGAAGAGGCTTCCTCAGTCGACATTTTTAAATCTATAACTTGATCAGATAATTTTTGTACAATTTTGGTTAAATTTTCCAAATCAGAGTTTTCGGGTTGTGTTTTGTTTTGTGTAGGTCTGGGGAGAATTTCAATCTTCTTTTTGGAAGAAGAAACAGTCTCAGTTTCGTTGCTAGAAGAGTCCTTAAGACTAAGTATGTCATTTTCAATCTGAGTAGCCTCTTCGAAGGTTTCTAACAACGTGGCCTTTTTAGATCGTTTCACCCAAATAGCTATACTTTGATGTAGAGCTTTAGTGTAGTAAGCTATTACAAGACTCTCGGCAGGCATAGAATCTGCAGGGATTCGATTTTTAAGCGTTAGGAATCATTGATTAAAATCTTTAACTTTTTCTTTTGAGTTCATTTTTAAGCTTGAAAGATCCATGACTAAGACTTCTGGAGGTTTGCCATCTCTGATTTTTTCCAAAAAGCATGACTCAAATTTTTCCCAAGACACTATGGTATGAAGCTGTTGGGAAAAGTACCAAGTGGAGGCATTACCCTCAAAGGTATAAGGGAACAACCTACAGACAACATCTTCATGTTCAACATTATCGAGTCTGATGGCTAACATAAATTTTTTAATATGATCTTCGGCTATCTGTTTTGAATTGGGATCAAACTTAGGAAGCCATTTCTCCGGGTGCTTGGGTAAAGGATGCTGGGCTCCAGGTACAGCTACAGCATCTTGGTCCAACCAGGGTCTAGCGGGGTTGTTCTGATTTGCCATTGGAGAATTGGGTGTGGAAGGCTGAGAAGGTGGATTGCCTTTGTCAGAAGAGGAATCTCCCCCAGAAGAGGAAGGAGATGAGGGAGGTGGTGAAGGAGGTATCCCAGATCCTCCTGTAGCAGGATTTAAGTTTGGATCTGGAGAATTCACAGCAAGGTCAATGTCACCTAACTGTTCTCTAATATCAGAGAAGTCTAAAGGTTCACCCCATGAGTGGCTTGGTTACCTGAGACTAGCTAAGGCACTGTGTGTTTTAATAAGAGATTGACGAACGATCTCTTGGAGATCACCACCTGTAGGATTAGGGGTTGCTGGCTCAACTATGATCTGTGGATCTTCGGTTGGAGTAGTTGTTGTTTGAGGGGGAATATTATCTTCTGAATGAATTCTAGTCACTATAGGTGTGCGATTAGGTGGGCGAGGAGTCTTGCGACCGCCTCATGCCATTAATTAATTTCTGGCCCTCCTTCTAGCGCCATTTGTTGACGAGCGAAATTGACCATCCGTCAACTAGGAGAGTGGAACCGGTCCGGGGTTGTCTAAATAACCCAAACCATTTGGAATGAACCACCCTGACAGGTTTAACGGCTCCATTGGCCTCCCTAAGGTCTCTTAAGAAAAACCAAAGAGAAAACTAACCTAAACTAACTAATCTATCTAAACTAAATGAAACTAACTAAAACTAACTAAAACTAACTACAAGAAACTAAACTAACTAATAAATAAAAACAAACTAACACACTAATCTAATTAAAACAAACTACTATATAAACTAAAAATAAATATACTAACTATTCTACTAATTAACCGTCTAGCTATCAATTATAATACAACTTATGCACAAATATACAATATACACAACTGGCAGATTTAAATAAAACCTGTAAAACTCAAATGCTTTCTGTCCTAAGACAACAAGAGATATTTTTGATTTTTATATTTTATGAAAAAGAAATAAAATACTGAAATTAAATGATCTAATGTACTAATTCTAACTTAGACTAATATCTGAATTAAACTACTAATAAAAACAATAAACAACAGACTAGCTAACCTGGAAGTGCTCCTAGTTTATCCTACATATGATGATTTCGAATCTGGTCGGAGGAAGTAAACTCGCACCGGTTAATCCCAAAGCTTTTCATAAACGATTGGTTGCGCTTCTCTTCAAGTTATTTATAGGACAAACAAGACATAAAAGAACATAACAACTTTATGATTATAAATCTCTGCAATAAGGGAAACCTGTTATGCAAAAACTTATACTTAACAACTCAATTCATGAAGAAGATAAACCTGTCATTCACAAACTGAATTAGATAATTATTATGTCTTCTATACACTTGGAAGAAACCAGATATGGATTACGATAATTAAAATTATATCATTTGCACTTGATTTAGATAGCTAAAGTAGTCATAAACCAGATACAAACTGATATACACAACATGAAACAAAATGTTGATATAATGAGAAGCTAAAGCTGTGACAAAACACYAAATTCTGCTTCAGTCTGTATTAAAACTCCATATCCTTTTTCTCCCAYGAATGAGGATGAACATTATTACAAAAATTATAAGTATATATAAGTCTCTCCATAGGGTAAAACCTCYCTGTGGATAATATCAAACAATTTTACATAATCTGGGAAATATCCCARAATCAACTAAACTAGGAAATCAAAATGCAAGTGAAATCTTTGAAATATCCCCTAACTGCTCATCAAATCCACTGCCATTTCGAATTTACCTGCAATARACAAAAAATAACCAATTAGAAAGACATCTCATCAATAAAACAATAAAAAATTGATCCTACAGACTTATCTACAGAATCATCTGATCCTGTAGCTAGTCTAGAATAGCATACAGGACCAGATAGAGATCAAATGAAATCTTTTTTAAAATAATCCAATTTAATTTTATTTCAATAAACATTGAAATCGAATCACTAATGGTTCAAATGAKTTTATTATGCAAATCAAACAAAATCRAAAAGGATCGAAACAGGATAAGAATGCTCTGTTTTTAGTCGCCATAAAATATGGTCAAACCATAACAGGACTGTTTCAAATCAAATGAAATCAATGGTGAATCATATCGTATAAGATACGATGTAACACAATCATAATCGAACACCATCAAAATTGATTTGTTACGACTGTAACAATGTGCATAAAATTCATATTATTTTAATCAAATACCAATATGGAAAGGCTGTTACAATTATAGTCAAAATGAAACATGCATAACAGCATCAACAAAACTTTGCCATAGATTTCGATCGTTGAGTGTTTACACAGTCAACAGACAGGATCAAAAATAATGATCACAACCATCAACAGCAGTGATAACCATAAACTGGGCAACGATCAAATATAGAAACAAATCGTAATCCTGGGCACAATCACTTTCGTTCCCAAATCAAATTTAAACAATATATTTGTTGCAATATGAACCAAGCTGATAACACGGTCAAACAATGCAAATTGATTAGTTGGATATAACAGTTATGATTCGTATCTATTCGCAATTTTTTCATGCCTTAACAGAATGGTATTCGAATTGGTCATGGAATACAAAATCATAACAGTTAACCATTATTGTCAACCACATCGTATAGACTATAACCAATTTCGAATCGAAACATTGATTGTGTTCGATATTGAAATACCAGAAACAGTGCATGTTTAGAAAAGATATTAACAACTTCAATAAGCAACAGAGTATTCAATTGAAACCAAATTAAAACAATCAAATCCATAACACGATCAATCGAATCAGAGCTAAATCTAATCAAAACTAATTTGGGAAACGAAATTCGATTAATCAAAACAAAATTATGCATACAGTGCATGCTTATGTGTCAAAACAAATCCACGTTGTAAACAGAGCTTATGAGTATGTCATATAAATAGGTGAAAGTCATACCAGTGAGGTTATTCGAGCTACGCCAATTTTGAATTAACGATTGTTGTAGCCGACTCCATGTTCTTAAACAAAATTGAACTTGTTGTTCGTTGTTTCTTATCAGTGGCTATCGATTTATCCTTCTGACTAGTGAGCCTTGCAACTTGATCCTCCAGAGCATGAATTCTGGACTATAGCATTGGCACATCAAGGTAATACCTTTCTAACCATGAGCCACACTGATCACATGGTGGAGCTGCTGGTTTAGATAGAATAGGAGGGGGTTTTGACGAGTCACCAGGGGTTTCACGAGGCATTTTGATGCCTGGATAATTAGGATCATTTTGCAAGCAAGGTGGTAGGTTTTTGACAAAGTCGTATGAGGGTTTGTCACACAGACCTTCAAAATAGGGATACTCACTTGCCAGGTAACGGTCAACCTCCGAGTCAGAATCTTCACTCACCATGATAGGGTCAGGGTTGACAGGAGGTCTCGGTTTGTTTCTTGCCATGTGAGAGATTAATCGGGCGTTCTTTTTACCTTTATAATTCGCAGTAGGTTTGGTTTTAGGCTTTTTTGTCACGGGTTTAACTGAATTGCTCTCGCTCAACACAGGTTGTCAACCTATGGTGGGCTCGAGTCCTCAAATTATTTCGATTAAGAAAATCATTCCAACAGTCTCAGTGTAACCCCAAATGACAAACAACAAGCACTTTAATTAACCCAAAGTGAAAAAGGTTGTTATCGGACTGGCTTCGTTTGTATCTTTTAGACATTTTAAACAGACTCCTATGCATGTAATAAGGCGTATTAATCTCATAGCCCATGAAAACCATAAGTAGTCGAAGGTGGTACAAGAAAACGAAACCATACCGGCCCTCGCAGGTGATAAACTGCTTGGTTATCATCAGCAAGTCATGCCAACGTTGTTTGAGCATATTCGCGGGCAAACCTTTGTCATAGGAGCTCGCCCTTCATGACTAGAAGAGCAATGTCCATGGGACATCTTCCACTTTGCAATTTTTTGACCATTTTTGTCCAGTAGTAGGCAGACCGGTAGCTAAACTGAGAAATTGCTCGTCAATTTCCAACTGCACATCCCCAACCTTGGCTTGGAAGCCATCAAAGGTTAATGTGAAATGTCGAGTCACGCCAAGGTTAAAACCATCAAACTTTCATATGAATGGGAGCCAGCCAAATTTCTCAAGGTCACTGTAAGCACCATCGAACATCAACAATGCCTGGCTACCATTGGGCTCAGCCCTTATGATCGGTGCCATGGTGCGGGCGCATGGTAGGGTTTGGATAAACAACAACACACAGGAGCAAAGATCATTTGGGCTAATAGCTATGAACGATGAAAGGGGAAGTGAATTAATGTGCGGGTGCGAGGGTGGTGGGATTATCACCGCCATGCAGCATAGTAATGGCAAGGTACAATGTTGTTCAATCAATCATAATATCGTTTAAACCATATTAATTGGCCAACCCAAAAATTTAAGCGGTGAATGGTATACCAATATGCCAATGTATTATTCAATACGAAATCAAACCCAAAGTTTAACCAATCGCGCCATTGCATAACTTCAAACTATTTACATTCAATATTTAATCAAACTCATAGGTTACCCATGTGTTTGTTGCATAATGTATAATCAAAGTTTATAAAACATTGTGACAAGAGATAAAATCGATAAGCCAAGATCTTATAATAATAAGGATCACATTATATAAAAATCAAAATCAACCATGACCCTTATAGAATAAGATATAACCCATAAATTTACATGCTCAATACCTTATCAATCAAATAAAAATCAAGTTGCGCAATAATAAGAATAGGCAAATGGACATAGTTCGAAAAATCATTTTAGCCACTTAATAACAAACCAAAGGTAAGTGCCTTTCATAATATCAATGAGAAGATCATGCCAGTCCAAATAACGATGGAGAAGTTTTCACGCTTTCATTCATGAAAATTAAATCGAAATCAATTTGCAAGTGTCGCATGAAATAAAAATGTCTTCTAGTTGAAAAATGCGACAGAAATTTGAAGTTCAAGAGACATAGGTGTAGGCATCTTTTAGGGCAATTGAAAAAATTGAATTGGCTGCCAACACTGTGATAACTGATATGTCGGTTCTCACCCTTCGTTTCACAACTCCTCTTTCATCAAACTACTAACATACCACACCAAACCAAATACATTTTAAGAAAATAACCAAAACAATTATCTAACTTACCTTCTAAACAGCTCCTCGGCAATGGTGCCAAAAATGTCAGGTTTCTATATTAAAGATTTTTAATTACCTGAAAACACTGAATTGTCAAACCAGGGTAAGTGAACTTAGAGCTGCTACATTGTATGTGCTAGTAAGATTCTAATTTCTATATAAAGGTTATTCTGAGAAGAAAAGACAAACTCACTCTTAAAATCTGAACCCTAATGATTATCTTGAAACTAATCATCTCTTGTTTAATTCATCAAAGGAAAATAGTTATGAGCTTAAGTATAGGTACTTCTATTTTTAATTCAATGTAATCTCCCAAGACTATCTACCATTAGCTTAAACATCTAATCATCATCATATCTATCTAAGCCATAAAATAAATATCATTTTTGAAAACCTTTTTAATCTAAACATCAAAAATAGTTCTGAATCTATCGACAGGTAGAACAAATAAATGTCCTATTTACCCTACTGGTACTGGAAGCTTCCTTTAATCCAACTGTAAACTAACTACCCTAACAGAACAGAGTAAATCTAAACTTGCACTCCTTTTGAATCATGATCAAATTCAAAACTAGAAACAGACTATAAGCTGACTATCCTAACATAACAGAGTAAGCTAACTATCCTAACAAGACAGAGTAAATCTAAACTCGCATTCCCTTTAAATCATGTTCAAATTAAAAACTAGAAACAGAGAAAATCTAGTGCATTCTTCAAGTTGTACAGGGATAAATAACGCATTCAACATTCATCAATCTATGAGATGATATCACATTGAAATGATCCAATCCGAAGAATGATTAAGCAAGAATCTAACAAAGTAATTCCCAAACTCAAATAAACTAACTTACATGCAGGTTCTAAAATACTGAAATAAACTAACTCTACTATGGAAAAGAGATAGCGAATTGAACCTGTTGGTGGGCCCAACCAAGAGGTGCAATTGCCTAAAATGAAACCAGAGCTACTTAGATCATTCCATGCAAAAATTGTTCATACTTCATGCTCCATAATTCATAAAACGACTCAAATCATTTAACATCAAATAACATAACGCATAGCAAATTTGTATTATCAGAAATCGTATCACATAGCATATTGTAACCAACATTTCTTGACAGCGATCCTCTATTTATATAGATCCTCTCCAAAATAGTTTTAAACATAGGTGCATTAATCTAAACAGATCTCATATCCAAAAATTACTCATAGTCAGTTAAAATGAACTTCACAACTTCTTGGCACGCAGTGTCAAGAAGTGTGGATCATAAAGCATTCTAATAAAACGGTTCTACAATCTTGCCCTGAGTCAGCCTATTGAGTTATGACTCAATCAATCATATGAATTGGACTGTCAATCCACTCTGGCCATGTCGTGCAAGTCTTCGACAGCTTCTTTGGTATC
>ML822913.1:12710-25506 GCA_009831015.1 Picea engelmannii
ATCCAAGAGATTCTTCAAAAGGGGCACATCATACCCAGCTCCTCCCCTTGCAGAAGCCCGATTGTAGTGGTGCAGAAAAAGGATAGGACATGGAGACTATGCATTGACTATAGAGCATTAAACAAAATCACAATCAAGAACCGATACCCAATTCCCAAAATTGATGACCTTCTTGATAACCTCGAGGGGGGGAAATTATTCAGCAAGATTGACCTAAATTTTGGCTACAACCAGGTTCCCATTGAACCAACTGATGTATGGAAGACAACTTTCAAATCTAAAGAAGGTATCTTCTAATGGTTGGTCATGCCATTTGTATTAAAAAATGCACCAACCAATTTCATGAGGCTGATGGATGATGTATTGACACCCTTCAACAACTCTTTTTTTGTGGTATATTTGGATGACATCCTCATCTTCAAGAGAACTTGGGAGGAGCACATGCAACATATTCAACAAGTTTTGAGCACTCTACGGCAACAAAATCTATATGCCAACTTGGAAAAATAATCCTTTGGCATGAACATGGTCTGATACTTAGGGTACATTGTCGATGAGTATGGGGTACATGTTGATCTAGCTAAGATCCAAGTCATCCATGACTGGCCATCCCCGACCACACTAACCAACCTTTAGATCTTCTTGGGACTGGATAACTTATACCGACGGTTCGTGTTGGGATTATCCCATATTGCATGGGCCCTCAACCAAGTGGCCAAGGGAGGTGGTAGGGAAACGTTCGCGTGGGGGAAGGAACAACTATGAGCATTTGATAATATAAAGCGTCGCTTGTGCTCAACTCCAGTACTCTCCTTTGTTTATATGCAACAACAATTCGAAATTGAGATTAATGCATAGGACTATGTTGTAGGTGCAGTTCTCACTTGGCATGGTCATTTGATGGAATAGAATAGTGAGACACTTTCAGATACTATCCAAAAATACCCTACCTATGACAAGGCAATGTATTCGATTGTACAAGCCTATCGTCAATGAAAACATTACATTATGGGAAAGGAGACAATCATCCACATTGATCACAAGCCTCTTCAGTTCATAGTGACATAGGGGAAGTTGCAGAACGATCACCACCAGAAGTGGTACACGTACCTACAAAATATCTATCTCAACATCAAGTATAAGACATGGAGAAAAAATGGTGTCACTGAGTGCCTTATTTGACCTCCCATAGTTTCACTCACCACCATGCTCCATTCCTATGGACATGAGGCATCTGAGTGGCCCCAACGTTATCTGCAAGATCCTGACTTCACCACCACCTATCATCTCTTGGGTACAAACATGAATTTCACTAATTTTCATATTTAGGACAGACTGTTATGCCACCTAGGCCATCTCTTCATTCCTGCAAGTGAGCATGAAAATCTGATTTGGGAATCTCACTACAGTCAGATAGCATGACATTTTGGCATGGGGAAAACTATGGTCATTCTATAGAAACATTTTTATTGGCCAAAACTTTGAAAGGATGTCAGGAAGTATATCAGATCTTGCACTCCCTATGTCCCAATTCAACCATCAAGAATCAAGGCTTATACACCCCTCTTCATACTCCCTAGAATCCTTGGGAATCCATCTCGATGGATTACATGTCTGGACTTTCATCCACCAAGAAAGGAAATGATTGTGTATTTGCGGTAGTTGATCAGTTTTCAAAGATGGCCATTCTCATAGCCTGTAAGAAGAACATCACAGTGACAGATACTGCCATGTTATTCTTCAAACGAGTGTGGGGCCATTTTGGGATACCACATACCATCATCTCTAACACAGACAATAGTTTCCTCAACACATTTTGGTCGAGTCTTCGGTCACTGTTGGAAACCAAGCTCACTAAATCCACTTCTTTCCACCCCCAAACCGATAGTCAAACAAAGGTCATCAATCAGATTATTTTTCACATCATGTGCATGTACAACTATAAGAATCCACGCACATGGGATGAGAGTCTCCCCTATGTTCAACAGAGTTACAACAGGGATTTCCATAGCTCCACCAACCATAGCCCATTTCAAGTTGGGCTGGGATTCCAACCCTCGGGTCCCATTGATGTTACACTACCTCTTGCAACCTCATAGATAAATTCTTCCCATGTTCAGCCTAAGACCGACAAAGCCACCAGATCCATTGAGAGGATTCAACACATCTTCCAACAAGTCCATGAGATTTTGTAGAAATCCAATGCTAAGTACAAGTAGCACCATGACCAACATAGGGTACCACACTAGTTTTAGGAGGGAGACAAGGTCTGGTTAAATTTGTAGAAAGAACGTCTTATAAGGTCCCATCGAAAGCTCTTCCCACTTTTCTATGGGCCTTACACTATCACTAAGGCTATGGGTAATAATGCTTTTGAGCTCAACACTCTACCCTTCCTTGGATGACACCCATTGTTCAATGTGGACCTACTTCGGCCATAATTTCCACCATTACTGGACACCTCAGAGATCGCAAAAATGCTGACAACAATAGAACTCAACCCTGACTGAATGGAACATGCATCCACTGATGAGATATTGGACACACAGGTCAAGGGAACTCACCAACATAGGCTCCAGCTTTATCAGGTTGTCAAGTCAACGCATCTCCTACACCAAGGCAAGTGGCTCAGTCGGGGCCAAATTGATTAGAAGTTTCCTCACCTGATGGGGGAAATCAATGCAATGGAGACCATTGCTTCCTAAGTGGGGAGGACTGATCCAAGTGGATATTGGTGTCCACCCACCTATTCCAACTTGCTCCTCTTAACAGTTTTTAGTTCAACATGTTATTTTGTACTTCTTTGTAATTGTGCATTCTACACTTTCGGGGATGTCTGAAGCCCTACACATATTCCATATGGATATTGATGGCCTCCCACCTAATCCCACTGGATTATTTTGGATGTTTTCATGTCATCACATCTTTTTTACTTCCAGGTTCGTTTTGGGGCCCTAAACAATGTTTTTCTAGCTTGCCACAGTCAAACTTTAGGCGGAGTTAGATTTTGATGGTGTAATGTGTAGTTCTCGAAAAGAACTTTCCAATAGGATATCACATGCCTAAAACATAGGTCGCATGAAAAATTTACAACCTCGGGAAGATGAGGTACCAACTTACCCATCAGGGCCCACATGAATTTTGGTGTTTCATCTCCTAGGGTTAGGTTTTTGGATGTCTAGGGTTTTTCCATTCATGAGTAATGTTAAAAATGCCTCTGGAGCCTCATTTTAATCATTCTACTCAGATGGATGCATGTAGCATCCACATCTCTTCTCAGAGATAGTTACAACCATTCGAGCAAGTTTTTTTAGTTCTGCAGTTTTATAGTTTCATCCTGTTTCTTTTATTCAATAGAATATATTGTTCACTGGATATCTGTGGTGTTCTACATATCTATGTGTTTATTGTATTCAGTCTATTATTCAGTTCACTTCACTCTGAAATATGGATCATCTTAATCTCTCACAAGGTTGACTGTATGGATTTTTGACTCCAAAGGGTCGGACAAACTTCCAAAACAAGTCAAATGCATGTGGCACCCTTTGAGCACAAAGGTGCATCTTGAAAAGCATGTTGCGCAATTGAAACTCGAGTCAATAAACCTAGGTGGCCTAGAAAACATTGGAATGATTAGACCTTGTTAGAATAAAGTATTTATTAAACAATAGATTTTTAATTATAAATCCTAACAAAAGTCTAATCCTAAGTCTAAGACTAACCCTAAGTCTATGACTAAGCCTAAGTATAAATTTAAATAAAGGACTAAATGAATTATGACATGAGTAAAAGATTTGAGATAAATCAATTTCTAGGAAAAAGTAAGTAAACTCTAAAGATTTGAGAAAATGCACATGTGTGCATGAAATTATTAAAAAAGTATTTTTAAATAGAAATAATTAGTAACCACCCTTTTTACCTTGACAATTATGTATGTGAGCGCAGGCTAGAACCTAGCACTGGCCCAAAAGGCACTATTTGGAGCATCGGGACTCCAGCACTCCAGAGGATTCTTCAACTCCAACACTCTCTTTTACCTGGAGTGTTACTGACTGAACTCGGTCATAAGCGAGGTTGAACGATAAATGTAGGTTCTACCCTGTCCTTCTACTTTCCTTCGTCAACGAATATGAAATTTAATTGGAAGGCTAATAGGATTTCTCCTCAACCGAGAATCTACAGTGGAGATTTACTCCAAAACTCTGGACTTCCGAGTTTCTCCGTATCAACAACCTTGAACTAATTCACCTGGATCGTAGAACTGTGGAAGGGATCGGAGATCTAATGACTCACATTCTCCTTTGATCAACGATTGACGTCCACTCTAGAATTCAGGACTCCGAGATTTCCTTAACTTTAAACAACTACAACTCAATTTCACCGGAGGGTCGAACTACCGAACTTTTGAAGGATGAAGGCTTGTAGATCTAATAGTCTTAGTTTGACCACTATATCAACGACTATTCTTTACTCTAGGACTTCGGAGCTTCGAGGTTTCCTTACCTTTTAACAACTATGACTCAAATTCTTCAGAGTGTCGAACTACCAAACTTCCAAAGGATGAAGGCTCAAAGATCTAACGACCCTCGTTCGATCTCTAGATCCATGAATGCCCTTTGCTCAGGGACTTCGGAGCTTCGGGGTTTCTGATCCCTTATACAATTATGAATCAAACTTTCCAAATCGTTGAACCCCTTGAGGATCCAATGGCTCGCATTCACCCACTGATCTATGACATAGATTCACTTCGCGACTTCAGGATTCGGGGTTCACTTAATAAAAACAACTCAAATATGTTGAAGCAACGAAGTTTGGAGGAGTTGGGGTAGCTACCACATTCCTTCTCCTTATCTAATGGTTGTGGGGATTTTGACTCCTCTCGAGCAGATCGCATCCACTAGTTCTTAAACATGGGATTTCACACTCCTTGAGTCTCCTGAGCCTTTCCATTTATATGAAGTGTACTCTAACACTCACTTGTGCTTCCCTCTTGAGATCTGGACTTTAAAAGGTCTCCTACGCACTTATTGCACCTACTTTGTGTAATTTTTCACTATCTCTTCTTAGCTTTTGTTCTTCAAACTTTTAAGGCCTTCGCCAGCTTGAGTGGTCTTTGTGCATACCTGTGTTGTTTATCTTGATCTTAGGGCTTTCAAGGGGCCAGTCTGCGCACTTTGGGTGTTGTCACTGGGCATACTTGCACCGTGACACCTAAGAGATAAATTTTTCATCTTAAAATAGAATCTTAAATCAATATCAAAATAGAAAATCACACAGTTGCATAAGTACTTCATCATAGTGTCTTTTGGTTCAGAAAGTGCAGAGTACGCTTATAGATTCCTCTTAGTGTTTGAGATATTTTCTCTTCTCTTCCTTTCTTTTTCAAATATATATATATATATATATATATATTAATTATGCTAACTCATAGTATCTATTTACTAGGTTTGTACAATGGAGGACATATACAATATTGAATAATGATTGATGCTTGTATTCCTTGAGGGAAGATATTTTTGGTTTAATGGTGAGTAATAGTTATATGAAATATTTCATAAAGAGATGGAATATTATCTAGATGATGGTTAATTATTGTTATTGTAACCTTTAAGGGAAGGAAAACTTGTCTAGTATTTTAGGAATTGAATTATTAATTTTGCATTATGATTAAGTACTATATTGGTATTTTAATCCTGAGTTTATATTTGAGTTGGGTATGGGAATTAGACGCCTCCTTGTTCCTCATAACAATTGTCAGTATTGAGACCTTAAATGGTCAAAATCCATCAGATGAATCCTGGACTTGAGCATTGATTATGTGTCTTTGAGGTCCTAACCTTGCAGGTAGGTTGGATGGGTAGATATCATGTATTACTTTGTGTTACGATTTATTCTGTTAGTAGCAATGATGTTGTATGATGAAACTTGCAGTGTAGGTTGTAAATGAGAAGTGAATTTGTAATATTGAAGTGTGCTAATTTCGAGTAACATTTGTTCTTGATGACCCTCGAATGGGGTGATATTGCGGTCCACGCGGCTTCATGAGGAGGCGGGGGCTAGCCAGCAAGGCACGATGCCACGTGAAGGGCTCGTGCCCCTGGGTGCCACCCTACGCAGACTTTAATGTGCCATTAACTATGGTACGAGGTGCTTTACATTCCAGCCTTTCTCTCCATTGGGATAATTCCATGGCTGAGCTTTGTTGGTTTCTCGTCGTTCCCTGCACGAGCCTCACCTGGTTCTCCTCGGGGCAATCTTCGAGTGAATTATCTGCAATCTGCGAGCTCGCTGGTGTTTTTCTCTGGTCGCGAGCTCCCTCTCGATTCCCCTACTACCTAGTGTCCCATAGCCAGCACGAGACTTGTCCCATGCCTCGGCTTCGAGGAAGCCCACGCAGAGGATCTCCATGGAGACCTCGCCATCCACCCATTTCGCCGCCAACGTCACCCTCTTCATGCTCTTCTCCCCTCTCTTTGTCGGACATCGTTCCTACTTCTACCGACTTGGCCTCAGAGAGCATGGACAGTTTGGCTCTTGTCCCCTGGGTGTCGACTCCCACCTTGCACCACATCCCGGACCAGCCTTCGTGCAAGGCTCCACCAGTTCCAACTCTGACCTCCACCGAGCCGACTATGGCAGAACCACCTCCCGGCAAGTCATGGAGCACTGAACACCAGGCCCAGAACCCTTTCTCTGATGCTCAACTCAGGGAAACCCTGGAAATCATCTTCGATTTGATCTTCGAGCTACACCAGGGGGTAGATGACCTCCAATTTTGAGTGCTCATTGTGGACCGGAATGTCGCTTCTCTACTCCATCTCCTTACCTCCCTGTGTGGAGTTGCACCCTCCAACCCAGCTGGAGAGCACCCCGTGAGCGCAGCTGATGATAGAGAGACCTTGAACCAGAGCCTTCTCAGCAAGAAGCCATATAGAAATCAGCATGTGGAGCACACACGGGAGATGGACACGGAACAGGTGGGAGCGTAGGACACTCAGCCAACCGTCAGCACCGAAGGAGGAGTGGACGTAAAGTGTTGGGATGACCAGGCAACTTACATCGAGGAGGAACCATGGTTAGAGGTGGACCACAACACTTGGCAAGGATATAGGGCAAGTGTATGAGGTTTTTCTTTAGAACTCTATGGTTTCTATTGACTCTTTTACTCTTAGCTAATGACCAGTCACCTTGAACAGGTCATTTGACTTATCACACTCTTTTTGGTTGACTATCATGTTGGCCAGACTGGTTTCCCCTCTATTGGGGCAGTCCGGTAACTGCAGCTGGTTTCCTATTTGTACTGTGTATCTTTTTTGGTCCAAGAAGGCCCTTTATATATAATATCACTCACTCACTTACAAAAAAAAAACATTTGTTCTTGATGTTTTAAAAAAAAAGAAGCATCCACTATTGTACTCACTTACTTTTATGTCGTAAAAGAGGGGTTGGTACACCCTTTTAATGAAACTTCTTTCAATAAAGTATTTTACTATATTTTGAAAATAAAATGAGGTCTTCCTAAGAAAAAGGAAAAATATACAAATTATACATTATGTACGTTTTTTGAATCATTTTATATTTAGTAAATAAAAAAGTGTTTCAAGAAACGACCATTAACAATTGTTCCTATGCTCGCACCTTGTAAATTTTGTAGAACAAAAGCATTTTCACCTTCTAGTGATTCGATTCTAAATGGACCTATCCAGATATTGTCATTTTTTCAATGTTTCCTTGGATCTTCTATTCGTTTATCCCATTTAAATACCAAATTACCTATTGTAAACATATTATCTTTAGTCCTTTTATTAAAAAAAAATTTCATCATTTCTTGATACCCTTTTATTTGATCGTCAACTCATTTTATGTTTTTTTGGAATTGAATTATTTGATTTATCCTACGTTGCATGTCGTTAGGCTCTTCCATAAATTGTTGAATAATATTCATAAATGAAACTCCGAGATGAACTAGAAATATAACATCTGTACCATAGACTAATTGAAAAGGTGATGTATTAATTGAAATTTTTGTGTTGATCCTATTTTCCTAAAGTGCATATTTTAATAATGAATCCTGGTTTCATTTTTTCTCAAATAATGTTCTCTTTAAAATTTTCATCAAAATTTTATTTGTTGATTTAGCAAGTCCATTTCCCTAAGGGTAATAGGAGGTTGAATGACCAAGAATAATATTAAAATCTTGACAAAAATTTGTTAGAGAAGAAGAAGAAAAATCATTTGGATTGTCAGTAATTATCTTCATAAGCAATCCAAATCTAGATATAATATTTTCCTCTAGAAATGTAATTACTGTTGAATTAGTAGCATTTTTTAGTGGGATTCTTCAACCAATTTGGTAAATTAGTCTGTGGAATTTAGAATCCATATATTTTGTCCACTATATGGTGGGTGAATTTTTCCTATAAATTTGAATCCCCACTGTTGGAATGGAGCTTCAACTTTAATTGGTTTCAAAGGAAGAACAATAAACTTTTGCTGACCTGAAAATAGTTGACAACAACTTTCTTATTTTCTTGAGTGAACAGAGTAGGAAAATAGAACCCACTTCTTAAAATTTTATAAGCAGTGGTTACCCACGCAAAGTGACCACCACAAACTCCTTCATGACATTGATTGATTAGATCATTTGTTTCTTCATGTGAGACACAATTAAGAAAAAATACATCTGGGTCTTTTCAGTATAACTTCCCATCGATAATGCAATATTAATGGCCTTTAAATTCAAGGATCATGATTGAGATTTATAAATATATTTTGGATTTTATAAATTAATCAAATAATGAATAATGTCTCAATACCATAATGATTTTAATTTATTTTTTATCTACTTGTTGTAAAGGTTGAGGTGATTCTTCTTATTCAAACAAATTTGTATCTTGAAACATCAAAAGTTCTTCAAAAGGAAGGTATTGTTGGAGTTATTTCACACACACCTAGGATTTATTTTTCCTAAGGTTTTTCCTTGTTTATTAGTCTTAATTAGTCATTATCTAGTCTCTTATATTTTAGGGGAGAATATTCCACCTAGAGAATATTCTCTTCAGTTGACACTTCAGTTTGACTAGTTGAGTTGAGTCTAGATGTTGCATTGGTTTTGTCACCATGAAACACTAGGATCATCACTAGCTAATGCGCACTTGCCTTGGTTTCATCACCAGGCTGGTGCATTACTCTTGATTCCTTGATCTACTCCTCACTACACTCTATTTCAGTCAGCTAGTTGAAGACTAGTTGACTAGTTAACTTAGCTAGGTGGCAATTCACTCTCGTAACTACCTGAGAGACTAGACTATGTGGAAGTTCACTCCCGTAACTGTTGGTGTGTGTCCAGATCAGGGATGATTTTAAGGATAGAAATTTATTTTAAAATGTAGAAACCTTGATGAATCTTACTAATCCTTAATATGCCAACTATAAATGATTGATGATATGTTTATAAAAAATTCAAATATCTAAGGATTTTATATAGTTTTTATAAAATTTGGGCGAATCATTTTTAAAATAACGAATCTCATTTTTGGAAAAACCAGGGAAAATTAGCCCATGGGCAAAATTTAGCCCCTAAAATCATCCCTGGTCCAGATCACTCTAGACCACCACTATGGTGCATTGGTTCTCCTCTAGTGCACATTGGTTGAGTTATACAAAGTATATCATGTGCAAATTATTCATTATTCATAACAGATAATGAGAATTCTTCCATTCTTTCTCTCTTTCTTCTTGTTTCTCAATTTCTCTCTGCAAATGTGTGTGGTGTTTTCTATCTAGATCTATTTTGTAAATATTCAACACATTTACATGGTATCAGAGCCAACGTACTACTAAGCAAAAGATACACCATTTTTTTTCTAGGTACAAAAGATTGAAGACAACGAAAAGATGGATTTCTAAAAAGAATTAATTCTTACACCTTACAATTGCTTTACATGGAAGGAGAAAATAATCATACATCTCATGTAAGACTCCAAATGAAGCCTAGAAAAAATTTGAAGGGCTCTTTGGAAAATAGGATGAGATGAGGGGACACATGTTGGAAGTGGAATTGCTCACATTGGATCCAAAAAGATTCAACAATATCCAAGATTTACTTACAAAATTCAAGGATTTATTGTTGCAACTCAAATCTTGCGGGGTTGATAAATATAAGGAGTAGAAACAAATGTTTCTCACCATTCTTTCCAAACATGGTCCTGAATTCTCTGTGTTCATATCAACATTCCATTCTTTCAAATTCGCCTTTGGAGCCACCTTGAAAACTCCTTCTCTTGAGGACTTTATCAAATCCTTGACATAAGAGAAAACCAAGCCCATCAACATGGGAAAAATCAAATGCACAAAGGTGCATGCACTTACTGTGAAAGACGGCATCCATCAATATCAAAAATCTAAAGATAAAGAAAAAATGAAATCTCATGCACATCCGAAGAAGGAACGGTACAAAAATCTCTTCACCGATGCCTCTGGATCCAAAGGTGGAAAGGGAATAAAAGGGGAGAAATGCACGTACTACCACAAATGATTCCATCCAGAGTCTGCATGCATGCATAAAAAAATAGATATAATGAATCAAATACTTCAGCAAAACAACCTTGGATATCGCATTCCCTAGGGTGCTAAGAAGAAGAAGCTAGAAGATCAGAATCCCAAGAAAGGCAATTCTAGCAATGCCTTGATTTCCATCAACTCCTCTCCCGATGCTTGAATCATAGATCTATGAGAATCTAATCACATGGATGCCTCAAAAGAAATCTATTCTTCATTGGATGCATGAAAAGGTACTCCTATTCTGATGGGGGACAACTCTTGAGTCGAAGTCACCGACAAAGGAAGGATTGAACTCGCCAACGGAAGCTTCGAGAATGTGTTGCATGTTCCCAAACTTTTCGTCAACCTTCTCTTCGTGTATCAGATGACGAATTCCAACACCTGAAATAAATTCATATTCACACCAAATTTAATGTACATCTACAAAATGCAAAGGAATTCCAGGGTTGCTACCAGTGAGGTAAATCATCAATCTAGATTGTATACATTTTCTGAATTTATTGAACCAGATTTTGCTTTACTGCTCACCCATGTTGATGAAAGTAGTAGGATATGGCACGAAAGGTTTGGAAATTTGAATTTCATATATATGCAACAGATAAGAAAGAAAATATTCATTGATGGTCTACAAAACATCCATTTCTCCAAGGGAGTATGTGAGGGATGTTTTCTTGGAAAACACCCTCAAGAGAAATTTGACAAAGGAAAGTCTCAGAGAGATTTCACGCCTTTAGATATGATCCATAGTGACCTCATGGGTCCTTTTCCTCATCCATATATCAGCAAATTGAGGTTTGTTCTCATTTTTGTTAATGATTTCTCACGTTTTACATGGATTTACTTTCCCAGGCAAAAATCTGAGGTCTTTCAACACCTCAAAGATTTAAAATCCCTAGTTGAGACACAGTCCTGAAAGAAAATCAAAATCCTCCAAACTGATAATGGGGGAGAGTATGTCAATCATGAGATCCATAATATTTTCCATGAGGTAGGGATTCATTTTCAGCACACAGTTCCCTATAATCCTCAACAAAACAAAGTTGTTGAGCAGAAAAATAGATCTCTAAAAGAGATGGCATCTTGAATGCTACATGGAAAGTCACTACCACATAGACTATAGGCCGAAGAACTTAATTGTGAAACATACATCCAAAACAAATCTCCCCATATGTTTGTCAAGAATAAGACCCCCTATGAGTCTTGGAGCAGACTCAAATTGGAAGTGACCCACTTTCGTATTTTTGGTTCACGTGCATGGGCCCAGATTCCCTCTGAAAAGAGGAAAGCACTTGATCCATAGAGAACTGAGTGCATTTTTTTTGGATACCCTGATGATGTGAAGGGATATATGCTTATTGATATTTCCTCAGACTGACTCATCATTGAGCATGTTATTGGGTAAATCAGTGGATGCAGACATGAACTGATCCCCCTAGATCCACCTGGATCTAGAACAAAACAAGACGAAACAAGATGTTTTCCCTAAGTTGCAATCATTGAGTTTACTATCCAAAGAGGAATAGATAACATACCTTATGAATTGCTTCCTTATATCTTTGTTGTCCCTGCTTCACTCCAGTGCTCTTGTAGAATCAGATCTGTGACAACAAAAATCAACCAATGTGAAAGCAACAATAATAGAATTCAATGACAACTAAAACTTGTGATCAAGGAGTCATGTAATAAAAAAATAATCATTTTATGGGAAAGAGAAGAACCACTATATTATATTAATGAAAAGTAGAAGATACAACTGAATTGCCTTGATGTCGCAAGTTCCCTTTTAGTGGTCCTTTGTTCCAACACACACAGACATTTTCTCCAAAATTCACATGAAGATAATCCACAAAATCTTGATGGACGAATGGAGGTCTCAAGCATCAATAAGAACATGATTCTTCACACAGTCTTCAGCCTATTCTTTCATCAATTATCTGCTTAATATTACTTCTTCTTGCCTAACCTTTTCCATGAGAAGCCCATGATTATATAGGAGAAGGTGAAGTGGTTAAAAGGATGAGGATGATCCCACAAAATCAGAGAAACCAGTAGGATTGCAACCATACGAATGCCACCTCACATTCTAGAAGATTCCCCTTCTAGAAAATTCATGAAACCTCTTTCCTCTTTTAGCTTAGGAACGTCGCCGCACCCTGCCTGTTAAGCCCTAATATTGGCTCATTACCACTTAATTGGGGCATATTAGATTAGTAATGTTATTTTATTTATGTCA
>ML822913.1:30288-47346 GCA_009831015.1 Picea engelmannii
AAAGAAGTTGTGTTTATCAGGAAAAAAGTCATGTTGGGAGCCTAAACACATGTTTGTGAAATCATTACTAAGGTGACCAAAATTATGTATAACCGACGTTCTTCAAACCGAAGGGTAGTTTCTGGTAGGCAAAAGTTCCCCAAGGACAAATGAAAGCGGTTTTGTGTTGATCCGCAGGTAAGATATTGATTTGATTATATCTGGAGAAGCCGTCCATGAGGGAGAAGATTTCACTTCTGGCACAATCGTCGAAGATTTGGTCAACAAAGGGGGTAGGAAAGTTTTCCTTAGGACAATCTTTCTTGATATCCCTATAATCAACATAGAAACAGATTGTACCTTTTTTCTTGTTAACTAGAACTAGATTAGATACCCAATCAGTCAAAGCCACGGGATAAATAAAGCCAGCTTTAAGAATTTTTTTGACTTCAAGCTTGATAGCAGCTGCTTTACGGGGGTGGATTGGGTGAAGTCTCTACCGAATGGGTTTAGCATTTGGGTAGGTCTTAATTTCGTGTATAGCAATATCAGGGTCAATACCTAGAATCTCTTCATAGCTCCATGCAAAGATGTCATGAAATTCTTGAAAAAGTGACTTATATGTAACAACCTAAAAGAAGGAACATGAAGCTCCGATGTGGACATTTTCGACAACTCCAGGTTTACTAGATATTTCGAGGGGAAGGGTGGGTGAAATGTTACTTAAGTTCCCTTTTATAACACATCCTGTGTGGATTTAGGAACCGAAGAAATAACGACAACGGTCAATGGAGTCGAGATTTGTTGGTAGCTCTCGATGGTGTGTTGTTTGAGAAAGAGAATGGAATGATGATGTTCATCATCCCAAGGGGTATATTCCATCAACATAATCGACATAATCATCTCATCCATGGGAAAAATAACATGGAAAAAATCAGGAGACGAATCACTGAGAGAGGGAGTAGAAGGGTCGGTCGATTGAATGGATTGGTAAGTGGATTCAACCGGACTTAAAGGCATCTAGTCGTCATAGCAAAGATAATAATCGGGTGTAGGTACTATCCATGGGTCAGAAGACACAAGATTTTCACGAATGGAGGTGGAGATCATATTAATCGAGGCAACCAAAGGAGGTGGAACGTCGGGTGGTGGGATTGGAAACGTACCCATCAGAGTGGAATATTTTAGTAGACCCACATCGACATTCTCATACCCAGGGGGTGTCTTTGCAATGAAAGGTATGTTGTTGGTACATGTATCAAAGTTAAAGAAGGCTAGTTGGTCTAATGTAACTACTTTTCCCTGATGTGGAAAGCGCACGATACAGAAAAGAGTAGACATGACTGCACGCATGGAATTGATCTAGCTATGGCCAAGTAAGAGGTTGTAATCTAGAGGTGCATCAAAGACCTCAACTTCAACATTGACCATTTTGCCTTCTAACGTAAAAGGCAACGAAGGGAGAACACTGTAGGGTTTAAAGCTAGAGCCATTAAATTCTTTGAGCATGTTGTGTGATTCAGTTAAGGGAGGAAAGCTAATGTCTTTCTAGCAGGCGATATACATGACACATGTTGAGGCACCCTTGTCAATAACTATTCTACAAATGTTCTTATTGGCGACAACAACCTGTATTTGAAATGCAAGCTGAGGGGGTAACCTTGGAATGTGATCTTCCAAGTCAAACATTATTAAATTCGTATCCATAGGGTCAATTCCACCGATAGCTTTCAATAGTGCCTTCTGTTGTATAGGAAAACTCTGAAGGACTTCAAGGGCTGACATCACAAACGGTGCTTGTGCCATATCTTCTATGATACTATAGTTTCGGACATCATGTGCATGGGGATTGAAGGTAGACTTCCGAACCATACCCTTAGGAGGAGAGCGAAGGACTGTATCAGGGATCGTTCGTTTGAGATGAAGAGGACCATTGGAAGGTGGAGTCAAGGGATATTGTTGAACCAATGGAGGTGGAATATCCTCAACTTTCTCTTTGTAGGAGGAGTAATCTTTGGCATGAGTGGTAAGTGTGATGTCATTTTCCTTTGAATCACCGTTACACATAAGTACATAGAAGGTAGTAGAGGAAGAAGGTTGATCCTGGAGGACCAATTGAGCCTTTTGTTGAGAAGGGAAGGGTTGAGACAAGATGACAGGTGTAGGAGGTTTTGGGGTCCCTTAAAGGAACTTCATGACCTCATCACGTCTTGGACAGTCCTTCGTGTAGTGATCATCACCATAGATAAGGAAAGGATAGCGAGGTTTTTGTTTATCCTTATCATCATCAGGTTGTGTATTGGTCTTGTTAGATTGTGGGTTGTTATTTTTATCCTCCTTATTCCTACCCTTCCCTTTTTTGGATTTATTCTTACCGGTAGGCATCGATTGAACGACGTTCACTTTTGAAGTTTGACCGGTGGGAGGGGTGGGTGTCGAAGCAGTTTGAACATTAGAAGCATGGTATTTGGGATTGGTGTGAGAGGCCTATGAAGATTGAGGTTTAGCATGGAAAGTACCTATCACACCATCAACGGCATGAGAAGATACTGGGGTTATTGAGGTTTTCGTGGTAGAAGGATGAGGTGCGTCAAGGATCAGATCATAAAGAGTACCCGTTTGTGAATAAACGAGATCAAGGTATTGGGAACGACTGATTGCTTGTTCTTCTGTGACAACTCCACCCATGGAAATGTCTTTAGATATGTCATTCACAAAGGATTTTGTGAACTATTCTGCCTATAACTGATTAGGAAGGTCGAGTTTGATTAAACGTCGTCTTCGTCTCCACTCATGAATGTGATCAAAGATATGGGTGGCTTTACTTTTCTTGAAAGAACTCAAAATATCGGTTCCTGTTTCATAACGGATTGGCAACTGGTAATGAGTGAGGAATGCCATAGCTAGGGTATTGAAATTGGTGAAGAAACCTTGTGGCAATTCTATATACCACTTCACGACTAAACCCATGAGAGTTCATTGAAAAAGACGTAACCGAATGGAATCATCCATCAAAGAGTTGGATGAACACAAAAGGTGGAAAGTCATGACATGATTGTTCGGTTCCTCTCCTGGTTTACCATCGAACTTAGGAATATCGAATGGTAGTTTGGATGGTATGACAGGCCAATGAGGAGAGTGACAGATAGGGTCATTCAAAATTCTAGACAGATCGGGGAGGTCCAAAGTGGCCAAAAAGGGTAACTGTCTATTCACATGAGGGTACTAGTGAATTTTGGGAGAAAGTCTTGTTGGTATACCAGTAGGACTGTAAGCAATTTGCATATAATGTGAAGATCCGGGCAGAGTCGATTGTTGGTGTGGAGGCATGTAGCCTATGGGGTTGGTTTGGTTAGGGATGTTCCCTTGGAAAGGAGTACTAGAGTGAAAATTTGGGCCCCAAGTGGGATTCAAAGAACCTAGATATAGTTGACCATAGTTTGGGGCTACCGAAACACTGGGTTGACATGGTTTCCCCCCAGAGGGTTGTGGGTTTGCTTGAAGGTTCCAAAGGTGAGCTAATAAGTTTGACGTGTTTGGTCTAGATTGTGAATTATAAGTTATAACCTGAGAATGTCCTCCATATGGAGGAGGTGCCCCAATTTGAGTGTGACCCCAGATTGAGGTTTCCCCACGGCATAATATTTCCCTCCAGTGGGAATATAGTAACCGGAAGTGAGTAGATGATGAGTGCTACCAATTGGATTGGAGCCAATAGGGCCAGATCTTCCATGAAGAGGTGGATAAGACCATCTAGAGAGGATCTGGGAAGGTGTGGGAACATAACCAGTAGAGGTATTATGCCCAAGTGGTACTCCAGATGGAATTTGGGTATGGATGGCAGTAGAAGGGTTCAAAGTGTGATACTCAAGAGGAAGAGAAGGGGTAGGTCTAGAGGAACATGGTGTACCAATGGGAGCATGGTTAACCACTATATTCCCAGTGGGAATAGTCGTAGCACGAGGAAGAATTATAGAGTGGGCCATTTGAAAAGGGACGATTGAACTAGGACTAACTGACTGTGCTTTTGAGCCAGCAAAGAGATAGGCAGTTGTATTGGAAAAATGACCTAGGGATAATGTGAGGATGGTAGATGTCTCAGGTAGCTCAGGTATGGTGGGTATATCTACTCCTGCCCCTGAGCCATAAAGGTCTCGCACTGTATGAGGTGGGCTTCTAACTATGTCAGTAGTCCAGAAAGAATCGTCGGCTCCAAAAGGTCCAATTAGAGTTCCAAAAGAAACAACAGCAAGTTTCCCGATAGAATTCATCCGGAGAAAATGTCTTTCATATCCAGGAGGGATGTGGAAAGCTTCCATATAATTGGAAGTAATTTGGAAACTTTCAAAAGAGGTTGAACCTTCCTCTTGTATTATGTTGGTATCCTGGACTTCACTCTGTTGAGGAGATCCCTCTGATGTGTGAGGGGGTATAAGGGTAGAACCTTCCATGTTTTCTGGTGGAAGTCCCTATACCTTGTGTGAACAACGGGGAGGGTCTATGTTGGAGGAACCAAAAATTTGATGAAAAAAATCTATGGCCAACTATGAAAACAAACAACACTCGCTAATAAAATCTAGAGTTCAAACCAAGCAAACAAACCTTCTCGTTTTGAAGTCACTAGTTGGTGATGAAATCCAACATCACGAGACTGAGATATGAAGGGGTTGGGCTAGGGTGGAAAAGTTACATCGAATACCTACTTAACAGACTTACACCCTGGTGCAAGCTCCCACATATAATCGTTGGTATACCCTCCAAGGAGCTCGAGTGAGTCTGGCCAACGTCGATTCCAGGTACCATGAAGACTTTCCCCTCCACAGTCACCTTGTGTAAGATCCTAAGAAGATAGGCTACTAAAGTTACCACGAACAACAATGATGCCTAGGGAAACAGTTCACAGTCCAATCCACATGCCAGGGAAGTGTATCGAGCCTGAAATCAACTTGAGAGGCTTCCACTCATCATTGTGGGTATACCTTCAAGCGACCCCCATAATACGTGCAATATCTACACTGATACTAGCAAAGCAGGGTGAGTAACTCTGCCAAGCTCAATGCGACCTCAGGTTTGACCCTTGTGTGAGAAGGGCTTCCCAAGAAAAAATGTTGCAAATGGATTTGTACACTCCCTATCACAAGAATCTATTGTTTGTTTTGTGCTTTGGAGAGTGTAACTCACTGCCTATTCCAAAGCTCTAGCCTAGATAATGTTGGTGTAAAAGAGCCCTAGAAAAAATTTACTAGTTAAATTTTAGAGTTTCACAATATTATTAAAGGTTGTTGTTACTAAAGAGGGAGATTTGAATGAAACCAATGTTGTGTAAGACTTTGACCCAATAATGTTCAAATAGGAATGAATGATGCAAACATTTGTTCGATGAATTCTATCTATAGTAGAGAAAAATTATTTTTCTGGAACAATGCAACTACGATGTACAATTCTTTTTTTTTTTAATGCAATACCAAACAATCATGGACAATATAATTTCACTATTCGTTCTCTTTCAATTTTTTGAACGCCAAAATTTTCTGTGTAAGAGATTACTTAAAAGACTGAAAAGAATTTAATTTTTTCCATTCAAAAAACCAAAACAGGGATGGAACTAAGAAAGGATAAGCAATCAATGAAAATAAAACACTCAACAAGCACCCAAATTGATCTTTCAATGGAGATAAAAATAAAAATTGAGAAGAAACCATCTCTTCAAATATGAATAAAAATGTTTTTTTGATCATCAGGCAATCCAGAAGATGTAACCCACCTACAAATCCAAATCCAAATGAAGACCTTTAATCGAGCAAGCAATCGAACACAAGTCCAGAGATTATATCCCTGTCACCAAAAATAAAAAACAAAGATTGAAAAAAGATAAAAAAAAATATGTGTTTGATATCCAAAACCAATCAAGATCAAGATGAAACAATCAGGAGAAGTCAAGAATTAGCTTTAAAAATCCTTGTCCAGCTGACTAAAGAAAAACTAGACAACAGTAGAGGCCAAAACCCAAACCAAAATATTTTTTCAAACATTGTCGCAGGTGGGCAGTATAACTTTTTGCAGAAATGAATGATTTCCGTGAGCTAGAAACATGTCGGATGTGGAAATCCCACGCTGAAACAAACCACCAGAGTGTGGAAATGAATGATTTCCACAGGCTATCTATAAGGTGTAGTGCGGATGTGTTTGAAAAATCAAGAAATTTGGGGAAAAAGGCAAAACATGTAGGTGGACTTTTAAACCCAAGGAGAGTGAATGGGTCTTCCAGAGACTTAGAGATTGATATGAATTGAAAATAACAAGTCAAAAGAAAATGGCCAACAAAAAAACACAATCAAGTTGTTTCCCCATTGGAGTCGCCAATTTTATTATTGGGTAAATCGGTGGATGCGGACATGAACTGATCCCCCTAGATCCACCTGGATCTAGAACAAAACAAGACGGAACAAGATGCTTTCCCTAAGTTGCAATCATTGAGTTTACTATCCAAAGAGGAATAGATAACATACCTTATGAATTGCTTCCTTATATATTTGTTGTCCCTGCTTCACTCTAATGCTCTTGTAGAATCAGATCTGTGACAACAAAAATCAACCAATGTGAAAAGAGCAATAGTAGAATTCAATAACAACTTAAACATGTGATCAAGGAGTCATGTAATAAAATACTAATCATTTTATGGGAAAGAGACGAACCATTGTATTATATTAATGAAAATTAGAAGATACAACTGAATTGCCTTGATGTCGCAAGTTCCCTTTTAGTGGTCCTTTGTTCCAACACACACATACACTTGCTATGAAATTTGCATGAGGATAATCCACAAAAGCTTGATGGACGAATGGAGGTCTCAAGCATCAATAAGAATAGGATTCTTCACATAGTATTCATCCTATTCTTTCATCAATTCTTTGCTTAATCTTATTTCTTCTTGCTTAACCTTTTCCATGAGAAGTCCATGATTATATAGGAGAAGGTGAAGTGGTTGAAAGGATGAGGATGATCCCACCAAATCAGAAAAACCAGTAGGATCGCAACCATACAGACCCCACCTCACATTCTAGAAGATTCCCATTCTAGAAACTTCATGAAACCTCTTTCCTCTTTTAGCTTTGGAACGCCGCCACACCCTGCCTATGTAGCATCCTGCAAAAATCTCGTAGGCCAGCCATAGAGAAGCCTGCGGAAATGATAGAGTTTTGCACTGTGTAGTATGAGAAGCCTGCAGACACTTTCTAAAAGGAAACCTCATAGAGGAGGAAAGAAGTTTCTTTTCTCAGGGAAAAAGTCATGTTGGGAGCCTGAACACATGTTTGTGAAATCATCACTAAGGTGACCAAAATTATGTATAATAGAGCATAGTCTTTAATTCGAGGAAAGTGTCTCTCATTCACCTCAATAGCCGCATGCAGACAACTTCATTCTTCCACCTTTCTGAGAATATCAACATGCACATGTCAACTCGTCTTAAGATGAAAGTTATTATTCATAGGACTCACATGATTCATATACAGAGTCGGTACAATCAGATGTAGAGTCAGAGCATCCAGAGGCAGTTGCAGATCTAGAGAAGAGGCCCAAGTGGGCACAAACTACTCTTCAGGATGTAGGGGATCTTGTTGGTGATCCAGATGATACTAGGAGGACTCAATATTATTTCAAGGAGCCTCCTGTTGCACTCATGTCCACTGAACCATTTCCCTCCAGGGATATTTTCTTGGTTCAGTCTTCAGATCCACAGTCATATAGTGAGGTTGTTGGAAATACCTTTTGGGAATTCTCCATGCAGGAAGAGTACAACTCCCTCCTCGAGAACCAGACTTGGGATCTGGTTCCCCTTCCTTCTGGGAGGAAAATTTTCATATGCAGATGGGTCTATAGGACCAAAAGAGAAATAGATGGATAGATTAGCAGATACAAAGTGAGGCTTGCTTCCAAAGGCTTTCAGCAGGTTCATGGCATTGACTATGATGAGGCCTTCGCTCCAATAGTGAATATGGATTCCATACAATTGGCACTTTCCATTGTGACATCCATGGGGTGGGAAGTCCATCAGATGGACATGAAGAGTATATTTATTCAGGGTGATATCTCTCAGGAGATCTATATGGAGCAGCCCCAAGTATTTATGCAGGACTCATATTTGGTCTGTTGATTGAAGAATTCCCTTTATGGCCTCAAGAAGGATCCAAGTGCATGGCATGCCAATATGGAATTCTACCTGTTGTCACAGAACTTTGTACGTTGTAAATCAGACCCGAATGTCTACATGCTCAGGATCGCTGATTCACTTCTACTCTTAGTTCTGTATGTTGATGATTTGTTGATCACCAGTTGCTTGACTTCAACGATTGTTGCAGTAAAGAGGATTCTACATGACATTTTTTTGATGATGGACATGGGTCTGCTACACTTCTTCCTTGGACTTGAGATCAATCAGGATGCATCAGACATCAAACTGTCTCCAGCCAAGTATGCACGAGATCTCCTTGAGAGATTTCACACGACAGACTGCAATTATGCTCTGACTCCTTTCTTATTAGGATTCAAACTTGAGGATGGCGAGGAAACTCCACTGGTTGACAACACACTATACAAACAACTAGTGGGGATATTTTTGTATCTCACACACTCAAGACCATACCTCTCCTATGCAGTTGGCGCAGTTTCTAGGTTCATGCAGGAGTCGCATGAGATATATTGGAAGGATGCAAAGTGTATCCTTTGATACGTACAGGGAACCATCACCTTTGGGATTCATTATGCAACAGACTCTACATTATATCTCATCGATTTTACTGATTTTGAGTGGTTTGGCGATAGCACTGATCGTAAGTCCACATCGGGTTACTCATTTAGTCTTGGTTTTGGGCCTATTTGTTGGTCGAACAAGAAGCAAGATTCCATTGCTCTATCGTCATTCGAGGTAGAGTATAGAGGGGTAGTTAACATAACCATTCAGGCTATGTGGCTACAACATTTCTCACTGATTTGGGCATTCAGTTTCATTGGTCGATCGTCATCTGGCGTGACAACTAGAGCAACTGAAGTTATGCATAGATCTAGTTCAGAGGCAACGGATGAAGCACATCGAGATGCACATGCACTACATCTGGGACATAGTACATGAGGGGGTCATTGACCTATAGTTTTGTCCTTCAACATAACAAACGACATACATCTTCACCAAGACCTTCACTGAGAAAAAAATCCATTCTCTTTGAATTCGTCTTGGAGTGAAGGACACAGTTGCCTAGAAACTGTAGTTCTTATTTTTACATACATTGTACCTTGAGAAGGGAGGGGGGGGGTTCCCATGAGGTTTTCCCTCTTTACTCACTTTATTTTTAGTGTATCTTTTATATTTGGGTACCTAACATGGCCTCGTTGCTGGGGCCCATTCTTTACATTCACCATAGTGATGTTCAATGAGAGTGTTGGAGTTACTTCACACACACCTAGGATTTCTTTTTCCTAAGGTTTTTCATTGTTTATTATTCTTAATTAGTCATTATCCAATCTCCTATATTTTACGGGATAATATTCCACCTGGAGAATATTGTCTTCAGTTTGACTAGTTGAGTTGAGTCTAGATGCTACATTGGTTTTGTCACCATGAAACATTGGGATCATAACCAATGAATGTGCTCTTTCCTTGGTTTCATCACCAGGCTAGCGCATTACTCTTGATTCCTTGATCCACTCCTCACTACACTCTGTTTCAGTCAGTTAACTGAAGACTAGTTGACTAGTTAACTCAGCTAGGTGGCAGTTCACTCCCGTAACTGCCTGAGAGACTAGACTAGGTAGCAGTTCACTCCCGTAACTATTAGTGCGTGTCCAGATCACTCTAGACCACAACTATGGTGTATTGTTTCTCCTCCAAAGCGCATTGGTTGAGTTATATAAAGTATATCATGTGTAAATTATTCATTATTCATAACACTTAATGAGAATTCTTCCATTCTTTCTCTCTTGATTCTTCTTTCTCTACAAACATGTGTGGTATTTTCTAGCTAGATCTGTTATGTGCAGATTCAACACATTTACAGATATGTATCCATCTTGTTCATTCCTATTGTTTAATATTTGATTAAACCATTAATTTTTCTAACCCTTGTCCTTTAATAAGTTTAGTTGGCTTAATTTATAGATCAAATTCTTGAATTTTTGCTATCCATTTTCCCCTTTTCGCATTACAATCTTGTTATCCTCAAATTTATTTTACAACATCACATGGAACAAAGGCATTGATTTTAGTATGTAGGACATAGTCATGAAAATTCTTTAGGGCCTTAACTAAGGAGTATTCATATTTTTCCATTATGCTTTATTTTAACTCTGAATCTCTAAAATCTTTGTTGAAAAAAGCTAATGGTTRTTCATATTTTTCATCATTCTTCTATAGTATTACAAAAACAACAATATGTTCTAAAGAAAAAGGGAAAAATATGAAATCCTTTTTATAATATGGGATGATCAATACTGGGGTGTCTCCTAAGGCTTTCTTCATTTGRTAGAAATAATATTTTTATAATTCARACCATTTAACTTCACTTCCTTCTTTAGCATGTTGGTTATCTTTTTTACAATTTCAACAAATTTGGGAATAATCTTCTTAAAAAGTTTATTTTCCCTAAGAAGGATTGTACTTCATGTTTGTGGCTAGGGAAATTAATCRTTTGTATTGCTTCCACCCTTTTAGGRTCGATTTTTAATCCCTCTTGAGAGACTATGTGTCCTAAGAGTTTTCCCTCAATCATGGCAAATAAAGATTTTTTTAGGATTTAATGACAATCCATATCTTCTACATTTCTTGAAAATTTGCTGAAGGTGGTTTAAGTGATAGTCTTCTGCTTTTGAAAAGATGGTCATATCATCTAAACAAATTACAATGAATATATATTTTTCATCAACAAAAGCAATATCCATTGTTCTTTCAAATGTAGCCCTTGCATTCATTAGTTTAAAACACATATTGTCATATATATAAAAGTGCCCCAAGGAGTAGTAAATGCATTTTTGTATCTATCCCCTCTCTTAACAACTACGAACCATTCCATCATGAAAATTCTTTGTGATCCTATAACCTTTTGTAGAATATGGTCCATTTTAGGAAAATGATAGTTATATTTAAGGTAAACTATATTGAGATTTCTAAAATCTACACTCAAATGAGTTACTCCACTTTTCTTACTAACATGAAATAAGTTTTCCACCCACTATGAATATCTTAATGGAATGATGATTTTTGCATTGAATAGTTTTTTAAATTCTTTCTCAATCATGGGTAACAATATCGGGTTCACTTGTCTTAATATTTTCCTAAATGGTTTAACTCCCTCTTTCATATGTATACTATGTTTTATAATGGATGTCATATGTATACTATGTTGTATAATGGATGTATCGTAAGTTTTCAGGTCATGGTAAATCTAAGCAAAGACATTTTTAAAAAATTTAAATATATTAATATATTTATATTTATATTTAAATGGTTCAACTCCCTCTTTCATATGTATACTATGTCGTATAATGGATGTATCGTAAGTTTTCGGGTCATGGTAAATCTAAGCAAAGAAAATTGTAATTTTTTTAAATATATTAATATATTTATATTTATATTCTAAAGAGAGATCTAAAAATTTTAACCAATTTTGGTCTTTCAAGAGTGTTTATATTAATTTCTTCCACATCATCTTCTTCAAGCTGAATTGTTTACCTAACTACTACATCATTGGGATCAAATATTTTCTCTAAAGAAACAAGTCGCCAAGGAATGAAATTATTTTTTAGTTGTACAACCTTATGATCAACAATTGATTTTTTAAATTTTGTTTCATTATTTACATTTTATTGTTTTTCTTAACTATCTAAAATTTCACTACTTACATTTTTAATGTCATTTTCATGATCATTTTCAGTATCAATGTGGATAACAAAAAACTCGTTTACTATTTCTAGAAACCTTATAATTTCCATATTGTCTTCAAAAACTTGCCAATGCTTAGCATTATCTGGGATTGATGGTCTATATAGGACTTCAAATTCATATTTTAGGGACAAGACATTGAGTGGTTTGAAAAAACTAGTTGACACTGTTAGAGAGTCAACTTATTGATTAGCATTTGAAAATACAGTAAAGTTTATTGCTGAAAAATAGTTATCAACTAAATTTGATATTTGATTTTTGTATGCCATCATCTTAGGATGCTTTGACTGAAACTTGTATTTTATTTGATGGATAACTAGTTCTGAATCACCAAAAACATAAAAAATTGCAATTTCAATTTCCTAGTAGTCTCAAGGCCTAATACTAGTGCTTCATATTTGGCCACATTATTTCTTGTTTCAAATTCAATATTAAAGGAAAAAGTATGTCCTTCTTTAGAAGGTTTAATAAAAACAATGTCAACCCTTGACCCATCTTTGGATGATGCTCCATCAAAGAACATTTTCGAGATTTCATTTTTTGATTTTTTGGACTCAAGCTTTTTAATTAAGGGTGCTTGTACAACTAAGGAATATCCATCAGTATTTACTGAGAGCATAAAGTTTACAATGTCATCATTTTCAACATATACTGGAAATTGTTTTGGGCTAGTTGAGTCACTAATTGTATATGGAAACTTGGCTTCCCTATATTGTCTTTTAGTATGAACAACAAAAATCGAGATTGTTTCATAAGTCATATCTTGTTGTAATAAACCTCCCAATTTTTCTCCCTAGGATCTAGATAACAACATGCCATAGCTCAAAAGAACATCAATAACTACTACATCCATCATAACACTCTTTGATGGAATTTGTGCCAAGTGAACAACTAAATCTTTTATCATTCTTATGCATTTTACCTTTTTAGAGTTGAATGAATAGAGATCTTTATAAGGTCTAGCAATATATAAACTAAGTTTATCCATTATTAGCTTTGGCATAAGATTGTGTGATGGTCCTGAATCTAGCATATAATTGTGTAAAAGATGGTCATGGATAATCAAACTAACATAGAAAGTGGGATTTATACTATTTATTTCTTCCAAATATGGTCCTACCAAAACCTATGGAGAGTCATCCTGTAAATTTATATAATCGTGTAAAAGATGGTCATGGATAATCAAACTAACATAGAAAGTGGGATTTATACTATTTATTTCTTCCAAATATGTTCCTACCAAAACCTATGGAGAGTCATCCTGTAAATTTATAGTTTCTGATGAATTTATAGGAAAAGGATTATTAAAAAAACTTTTATAAATCATCTTTGTAAGCAATGTTTTTAACTAATTATGTTAAAAGGACAATAACCTTTATTTTGTTTAATTCATTTGCTAAATTGAAAAAACTTGAATGCAAATTAATTGGTTCGTGAATCTTATCATTAGTCTTGGCCTTTGAAGGACCTCTTTCTTCATCTACTTTTTATTGTTTACTTTTACCAATGCCTTTATTTTCTTTTGTATTTTTGAGGTTGGAAGATTGTTTATTCTTCCTAGGTCTAAATCATACTTGCTCTACATTTCAGCTTGTAGTGTATTAGTAAATAATATGTATTAAGAAGACCACAACTCATCCCCTTCACCCTGATTTTCATCTCACAATTGATTATTTATCCCTAAGGAATCATGGTCCTCATGTTGTGTTAAATGTGAAGGGGCTCCTTCATATTGTAACCAATTCATATCACCTATTTGTTCTGGATCATCAGGTCCTATCGCTTCAAAATATTCAATATTGAGTTGATCTTCCACAATATTATTTCTCATAGGAGGAATATGTGGGTCTTCATTCATTCTTAACATTTGTGGATTGAAAGGTCTCTTAAATTTATTTTGGTTTTGGTTTCTAAAATTAGGATTGGGATTACCCTGCCTCATATTTTGTTGAATATTTGTTTGTCCTCTATTTTGATATGATTAACCAACTACCCTATTTCTCATTTATAACCTTGTGATTTTATTTGAGAGGATCTAATTAGCTTAGTCATTTCTTCCATTTCTAAATCCTGAGGATTCAAGTATGAATCTTGTGGAGAGGTTTCTTATTTTTTCTTATTTTTAGCATCATCTCGGTTTTAAGTTTGATTTTACTATAAGCAGTTGTATCATCTTCAACATCAATAACATCATTTTGCATTTGGTCTAAGGTAACAAGCCTCCTTTCTCTCAACATTATAGAAAAATCAGTGTCATGGGAAGCTGCATATATTACTTTAGTTGTTGTTGGGGGTAGTCTGATATCAACATGAATTATATTGTATAATTTATTAAACCTTTTATTAAAATCTAAGACTGATTCACCATTTTTCTTTTTTAAGGATGGAAAACTTGGTTAGATATTATTGGTGGTCTCTTTTTTATCTCCATTGGTTCATGAAAGTTGTATGTAATATGATCCAAGAGTGAATAGAATCAACATGGATATTTCTAAACATTTTCCTAGCATCACTTTCCAAGATTTACACAAATAAACACATACATACATCTTCATATTCTATAGCTAAGTTATTCGTGCAATATTGAAAGGTAGCTAAGTGATCTTTTGTTGACATTTCACTTTCACCGTTAAACTTAGAGAGGATTTTCAAACAGTTATGAGGCATGTTAAATAAATTTTGTTGGAGAACTATATGCCCATATCTAGTAGTTACCCAAGGGTTAGGATTTGGGGGTGGTGGTGGTAGTGTAATGTTTCCACCACCTCCTCTTGCTCGTGCTCCCATGCTCCTCTCTCTATATCCATAATGTGGCTAAGGATTAAATTTTTGGAATAAGGAAAAATAAGTTTTCTACCAGGGAATATTGGATGATAAAAAGGAGAAGCTTTACTTTCACTAGAGTCAAGATTTATTTTTTTTAAACTATCATCAAAAAGAGCTTCTTAAAGGAGTTATAAATTCAAGACTACACTCATAATATTCATCTTCATAAATTGAAATATCTTTGATATCAAGAATACATGATGATGAAGAGTCAACCTATCATTTATTTCTTGATTAAGAAATTATTTTATCTAGTTCTAAATGTATTTGGACTTCTTCTCGGTTGGGTTTTCCACTCGTATATATTCTACCTCCTTGCAGTATGATTTTATAAGTAAAAAAAAACTTATTATTGTTTGAGTTTCCTTTCCTAGTCTCTTCGAGCTTGTATATCTTCTTGAGTTAAAACTTATTAGGACTAATTTAGTTCAACTTGAGTTCCATTTGTCTGCAAAGTCAAACTGTACAATTGGTTTAAGATACTTCTTTGATCATCAATCCCAAAGAGAATATGAAGTTGTATAAGATTAACACGAGTCATTTAAATCAAATGGAGTCGCCGTGATGAAAACTTATTGTAGCAATTTTCAATTTAAAAAAAAAACTTCTTTGTTTTGTCTTTGTTCTTCATCAAGAAACAAAAAATATCATTTGCCATTTACCAAGGAATGAAAATTAGATTTTTTTTCGCTAATAATGGTGCCAAAGAAAATGTTGTTCCTTGGAACAATGCCAAGGTACCCTATGAAGGAAAATATCCTCCCCACTCTAGACTTTACTGAAATATTTCAAAAGCCAAAGGGAGTAACCCTCAATATGTGAAATTTGTTTTAAGATTTTCTTTCCAAGTAATTGAAGAGGAGTTTGTGTGCAAAGTGTGTGTTCGTTTTAAATGAAAGATTGAAAACAATCAACTTAATGCAAAAGAGTATGAGCTTTATAAAATAAACCACAATAAACATATAACCATAAACATAAAGGGCTCCACATTCCTATTTGACATGTTCGAAATAAGTTAAAGAAAGATAAAATAGTAACACGAGAAATAAAACATTAATTTCTTTGAAGATGATGTGTATATTTTAGTTAACTATTTTTTGAAGAAAGAAAAGATGGAACTGATTCCTCAAAAATAAAACACTAATTATTTCAGAAATCTCCAATATAACATTCAAAATGATTTCATGGTAATAATAATATAGTACTAGATACTGTAAAACAAAGACATGAAATATGTAAAATTGAGAACATTATTTATAATATCAATCATGAAAATTTATAATAATAAGCAGTTGATTTCATTCATAAAATTTCACTTTTTGAATTATAAACTGATAATTAAAAATACTTATTGAGAATAAATCCCAAAAATCCTTCTTAAAGTTTTAGAGGTCTCTTGAAATAAAAACAAAACAATGGTGTTATTCAAACAGGTGATGACTCCTCTATGTAAATAATAAACATGTAAATTGTAAAGATAAATAAAGACATGAGATCAATAAGACTATTGAAGCTAGTTTATTTTTTCAGTCTAACAACGACCCTTCTTGCCTCTTTGATTTCTCCTTTTATCCTTTTTGCATTAACCGTATATTGTTATATGTGTAACAGTATCCAAGAATAGAAATAGTGTTGATAGTGGATTCCTTCATTCTTGGGACAACTGTCATAACAATTTTGAAAAAATGTGTTAGGTGTTCTTCTTTTTCTTCTGCTTATTTGTCCCACATTGTGTTAATGTTGTCGTGTGAGGTAGTGATGACATGGAGATCGGTGCTGGCATGGAAGTTGGAGCTGGTGTGGAAGTTGGTGCTGAAATCATCATCTCAGCTGGGGAAGATGCATGAATTGTGGAGAAAGATGACGCTAGTAGGGGGTTTTATTATTCAAATTCATAATGTGTTTCCATTCAATGACTTATGGGATTTTACTTGAGAACATCTTCCTTGTAGAAATGTCCAAATGTGTGTAAATATCATAACTAGTATTATAACCCTATAATTTATAGGATCAACTGGTGACTGAAATGTTATCTCTTTAAATGTTTTTGTGTGCCAAATGATTTTTCATTCTGCAAATAATTTGAGAAAAAGAAGAGAAAAAGAAAAAGAAAAGAAAAAAGAAAGAAAGAAAATGAATAAAAGAGGGCATAAAAAAAATTCGATAGAGCCCCATGCAATAACAATGACTTGGCCCATACCTTTCAAGCATGGCCAAGTTCTTTTAAATTGATGTTGATAGGAGTAGTGAATAAGCTTGGTTGAACTGTTTAATCTTAGCCAAGTGATCTAGGTTAGTTAGTGAATAAATCTGACCAGACT
>ML822913.1:53696-69252 GCA_009831015.1 Picea engelmannii
CTTTCTTGGATATTTTTTGGATCAATGGGTGGACGAACCCATCTTAGGATTTCTGTCCATTTTTTCCACCAATGAGAGACCCACTACTCAGTTCGACTACAGTACATTCCTGATGGACAACATTCACGAACAATTCATCAACTTCACCACAGAAGGCATGTTCCGATATTCTTCAATATTGGCTTACCTGTTCGTGTTCTTCCAAGCGAACAAATTTTCCTTTTTAATGCAGAAGATGGATAAAGATGGGAGGCCACATGCAGTGACAACGTGGACTTTGCTGCTCAGACACAACTCTATAGAATTTAGTTTCAAGCAGTTCTACCACCCAGTGGCAGACCCGAACCTACAATTAACGAAGAAATTCAGAGGATTTTACATATCTCGGAGCTCACAAAGACTAGTGATTGGTACCTGTACCAAAAACACACTGAGATCAGAGTGTATGGGTGCGAGTTGGCCCCATATAAAATTCCCAGGTATTTACCCATGAGGATTTTTTCCCTAGAATACATAAGACAGATGATAAATTCAGATGACATACATTTTGTGTCTCTAAAGAAGAAGCACTGGCTTAGAATCAAAGGGAAGATTGGGTCTTCCGTCTGCAATAGCTGAGGCATCGGGGAGGAAGCAGATAGACTGCTCAAAGAAATGAATTTTTTTGTTAGTTTTGCATGGCACTATGATCCGTGCGGGATTATTTCCAAGATGAGGGTCAAGAATAAGTATATCCCGTACGTCCACACATCTAGGCCTGAGATAGAAAGATTTGGAAACCAAACAGAATGGGAACCAAACACTCTAGTTGAGATAGAACAACATGACCTCTCAATTGTTGTCTCATAGACTACTACACCACAGGCTCCCAAGGAGAAAAGGCCTAGGAAAGATGTGTCACCTTCTGTCACTAAAGTATCATCGAAAGAATTTCAACTGCATACCAAGAGGCCAAAAAACCGGTTCGGCACCCAACACGGCTGGTGAAAAGGGAATGCAATCCACTACCACATTGGAGGTTGATCGGTCACTCCTTAGTACAAGCAACAAACAAATCACGACTACAGTGCTTCCCAGAAATCCTATAGATACTCCACCAGCTAGCAAGTTGAGCAAAATAGGACCAAAATTGAGCATTTTTGAAAAGTATGATCTGATCAAAAAGAAAAATAAGACGCTGACCAGCAACACGTATGCTCAGTTCTGGAAGAAAACATCCACTGCACAACATCAACTGTTGTCTGCATTTGACACTGAGAAGGGTAGAATGCACATGGTGTTTCTGCAAGCACAGGTGCTAGACCCAAAGGTAATCACCGATTACAAAAGGGAAATGTTTGAATTTCAGACTAAAGATGTGCATCCAGCTGATCAGATGGATCTTCACAGGAAAACTAGAGAAATGGTTTTCTCCACATTGGCACATGCTTCCACTACTGCCTCCAAGTTACAAGTATCTCTGAATAATGTCTAGACGCAGTTGAAGTTAGAAAAAATATCATCCTTTGTCAAGGATAACAGGATTAAGACATTGGAGGAACTGGTCCTCAAGATCGGATATGATCACTCGAACGTGAAAGAAGTCAAGGAGATGCTCAAAACAAAAAATTCCGATATAGCATCTCTGAGGAAACAATTGAAATTGCCTCCAACAGAAGATTCATAGGAAAAGGAAATAGCAGAGACAGGAGGAGAGAAGGATGAGATGCTCAAGCTCATCATGGAGCATAATGCACAGTTGAAAGAAATAGAAGTGGAATTGGAAAATATGGTAAAAGAGAAGGAGCATTCAAATCCCATGGAGGTCATTCCATTGAGCGTAGTTCTTCTCACAAGAGTGATCACAACGTATTTTGCAGAAATTCCTTCGGCAACTCCACTGACAGCCTTGGAAAAGACTGTTGAACTCGCTAAATCCATGGAAGAAATGAATTTACAAGAGACAGAGATTAGAAGATTAAAAAAGGAGATTGAGAATCTTTAGAAACTCAAGTCTTCTTACCAAACCATTTTCGCCAAGGAAAAACAAACCTCAGACCAACTCAAACAGGAATTGCAACAACTTCAGAAGCAAACAGTGGTAGGAAAGACACTGACTGAGGTCAAAGAAAGTGTCTGGATGGACATCACCAAGTCCATGAATGGAATATGGCCGATGATACAAATCATGTTCGAGCAAAATGAGTTGGTGCAAAGAAGTCAATAGGCCATTGAGAAGATAAGAGAAGAACTGGGAGAGATGCCCACAGAAGCTACTGAGATCATAAAATTTCTAAATTCCAAAACCAAAGAGGAGCTAGAAGAGTTGAAAATTGAAGATAGGATGGAGACCATCCTTGAGGTCAAGAGGGTCCTAACCAAGAGAGGACTGATGCTATACCTAGATGAAAAGGTCCAGACCATGGACGCAGGAATACAAATATTTTTCAGCAAGATCGAAGCTCTGCAGAAGAAAGGCCTTCCTGGTATGAGAGTTATAAATGATAAATTGATGACACTCCTTGATTATAAAAAGAGATTATCCACTGTGGCTAAGGATAGCTCAAAATTCTCAGGAATACAAGGCAGTATCACTGGTAAGGAATTCTTGGATGCTTTACAGTTGGACATCAACATACATCATGAAATCTGACACATCTTCACCACCAAGACAACTTTTGCCAAGTACACGGAGATGGGTGAAGTATATCGTAGATTGCTCAAAGTCAGCATTCCTAGTCACCTTCAATGGGAAGAGATTTGCAATCTGATCGAGTAATCGATGAGCTTTCCAAGACCAGTTAGCTATCCAGTCAAAAGAGGTTGTGTAGAGGCCTCACCAATGGTTCACCCAGAAAACAACATGAAGTTTCAACACATCATCAAACAGTTTCCTAGATTTTTGTATCTTGTTAAGTTAGTTAGCTAAATTTAGATTTGCCACGTCCTGATCTTTAATGACAGGATCGTTTGTAATTTTTGGTTATAAATACTTCACATTTTGAAGTATTGAGGGTTGATCTTTATGCCCTGCAAACTATAAGATTGTAATCTTTTTCAAGGGATCTTCCATTAATACAAAGAGACGTTTTCACATGATTCTCATGTGTTATTCATTGGTGATGTTTACTTTCTATGTTGAATGTTTCTTACTCAGTTGTCATATTGTTTTCTAATCTAAATCTTTTAAAAGTAACACATGTTTCCAGATTTATCTTTGTATACCCTATTTTAGACTTTGAAAGATCTTAATGTTTATCCTCTAATGTTACAGTAAAGAAATTCGTAACTGCTTCTTTACTTTAATTGATATTCTCATCTTCTCTGCTTTCATCATTTTACTGCTAAAAGAATCCAACGAATGCATTATCCTACCCTGTGAAAAGAATCTTTTGTTTTCTGGTTTAGATTTTTATCTTTATAACACAGACCCCATAGCCCAATGGATGCATAAAACCCTTTCAGCCAACTCAACAAAAATGACAAACCTTTTCAATCTTGTTTATTTAACTAGCCCAATATCTTAAGTTCAAAACACATCTAAATCATACAGAGAGATCCCTCTCTAAAGCTAGTAGGGCTAGATTCTAGTTTCAAAGTGGTTGGATAAAGTTACCTCTCGTAGATTTCTTCTTTCCTAACAACCTCTAGGAATTTACAGAGCGTTAACAACTAGTAGAAGGCATATTTTTCTAAATATTAATTAAATTACATTGTAATAAAAAATATCTAAAAAGTGTTTCATAAATAACCGATCTTATGATAGGAGCCTTCACATATTTAAATTGTTCATAGTTTTTCCTTTTTTTTCTATAGATTATTCCTAACGTTCTCTAGAGGAAAACCAACCTTCATTGGTCCATGGAATTGGAAGTCCTGATGAATATGTTTTTGAAAATATGTTCATGAATTCATGTACAAAGTCTTGAACTACCTAGAATTTTTATTGAGTAGATAATATCAATTCATGTTTGACATTCACTTGGTCGGCTATCATGATGAAATTTGTTCAATCCTCGATGTTTAACAATTTTATTTCATCCTTTATTTTACTGCTAACAAAATTTATTACTTTATTTACAATTTGGACTTTGTATCCTAATTGTTCCCATTCTTTGGTGATTTACATTCTGCTACTTCTCTCTAAATATTCAGTGTCTGATAATACAATGAAATGAGTCTTCATGTGTTGCATGAATTTTTTGATCAAATCCTAGATACAATGTTTTTCTCCTATTAAATATTTCTTTGCAACAATTTTTTTTATCATATTGTTTCTTGAAGTCCTCAAATTTTGCAATCTGAACTTTGTCTTTTTCAGCTATGGCATCATAATTTTTTTCTATTTAGGAATTTCTACTATTTCCTTTCTCTCGAAGTTCCACTAAATTTGAATCCTTTAATTCAATCACATATTTTTCTTACCTTATCTCTTTTATAATGTTGCAACGTTCCCTTCAAGCTTTGCAATTTGTTTTTCTTTAGAACCTTCTTGCAGAACCTCTATGTCAGGAATGCTTATCCTTTGAAGTATTTATGCTAAGGAAACCTCCTTTTCTTTATTCAATCTTTCTAGTGTTCTTCCCAAATAGTTGTTTTGATCTTTTAGAGTTCTCAATTGTTGATGGAGTTGATCCTTTTCTTTTTCTATTTCCATCAGTTCACTTGTCTAAATATGCTCTATAATAGACATATTTATTTTCTTCCTTAAAATATGAAAATCTCTCTTTTTCCTTCAACAAGGAAAAGATAGATGCTTTCTCTTCTGATCCATTTTCCAAATTAATTAACTTTTTCTCCAAACTACTTACTAAATTCATCCTATCTCTATTGGTATATCTTTCAACCTTTAACTATTTTTCTAATCTATTTATTTGCCAATTCATCTCTATAACATATAAAGTATCTTGAATCATATCTTTTGCTGCCGTATATTTTGTTTTCTTATGCCATTAGATATTATCTTCTAGAGGTAATGAATTTAAATTCACTAATATCTTATTTGTGTCATAACGAGGCCTCATATATTTTTCAGGTTTGTCAATTTTGGGTTGTAGGACAACCATATGAAATATTTCTTTTTCATAGCCAATTGAAGACAAAATCCTAGGTGGTGTAGGTCCTTAATGACTGATCTGTTTATACAAATATCCTCTTTCATGCTTTGTAGTTCTCTTATTGAACTCCATTTCAGTGAAGATATCTGATTTTTCTTATGTGGTGGACACCTCCCTTGTCATTTCTCCTCCAAGAAAGAGTTTGCTATGATCTTTGAAATTGGAACCACTTGAAGATGCAAATTGTGTTACTGAAATAATAGACTTATGGAAAGAAAGATTGCTTATTTCACTTATTGAATCTAATTCATCTTCTACTAGTGAATTTAGATTTGTCTGTTTAGAAGGAGGCTCATGTTCATCAACCTCCATTGGATCATCTTCTGGCCTTTTAGGGAATTCTATTTTTTCAAGGGCCTCCATCATGAAATCAACTACTTTGTTGGCTTGATCATCTTCAATACTGATATCGGAAGAAGATGTAAAAGTGTATTTTATAGCTCCTTTTTGGATGTTCCCCTTATTTGGTGTACTTATTCTCTGGCACTGGAGTAACTGTTGTCCATGAATTTTTGTTTGCCAATATTTCTCTTGCCGCATATAAGTGTTGAACATATTATTAAAGACGAAATGTATGTTTCATGTCAGTAATCACATGGACATGATCATATTTCCAAGGATCACATTGCTCAAAAATGAAAATTTTAATCATTCTTTTTATGATTTCTAAGGCTGACTTATCCTTTACTATGAAAAATAAAACTTTAGTTGGGAATTGAAGAATTGTCTTTTTAGAGTTTGAAGCAAAATGATGATAATATGAGCTTAGCCTTTGTCTTAATAGTTCTAATGCAAAAATCCTATTAGTAAGAAAAACTGGTAATCTATAAGGTTTCAATTCAAACCCATAAACTCTTATGACTATATAATTTTCAGAAATATACCAGTCTCCAACCTTTACTTATTGTCCCAGTATCAAAGCATTTCTACATTCGAGGAAAATCCTTGGAGGGGGATCATTATGAATCAAAATGTAAAAAGTGGCCATAACTTGATCAATAAAGTATTAATCTTTCTAACACTGATTTTTCATGGCATTAGTCCATTCAGTAACATGAATGAAATTTCCTTGTCGATATACTTTCTTCAAATTTAAAGATTCAAAATGAGAAGGTTGTTGGTGCATCAATAGATAAATCAAACATGTTTGATACCTAAAACTTTTCCAATCTTCAAAAAATGTCTATTGTTCATGAATGGTAAACCTAAGATAGTATCATCTATCAGAGTGTTATTGTTATATCCCAGGAATAAACAAATCATAGTTATAACCTCTTTAAATAAATATTTAAATAAGGATGATTCTAAAGGAAGGATTAATTAAGGTCTACCTAGTGTAATTATCAAATCCGTTATAAAAATAAGCCTTTCTGATATTGGTAATGAACTGGATTCAAGGGAAAGAGCATCTTCATCTATCTTTCTTTGTTTTCAAATAGTGATAATATTTATGAGATGACATTTTCTGAAAATGAGAAATATTTTTTGTTTTAAAACCCTGATAACTCTCTGCATTGAATCATAGTTTTTATCACACATAAACACTGGAAAATGGAGATCATCCATGGTTTTTTTAACTATTGTCCTCACATTGCCAATGTATGTGTTACTTCATGTTTTCAAGAGGCAGATTATTCAATAATAATACTTTGGTGTTACTGTTTATTAGTCAATTGTTGGTGATGTGAACCTATTCACGATTAGGTAACTTCCTTCGTTTTTGTTGTTTTTTTGAAAATGACATTGATTTTGTTTTTGAAATTCACTATATCTTGCAAACGTGCATCGACTTGCAATGAAATTTGGAAAATAAATGCATCAAGGTAGGATGAATAAACACAACAAATTTCAAGTCAAACCAATTTATATTTTGTGAGAAATCAGCCACAGTCACCTACAACAAGTTTGCATTTTTCTCGAAATTCATGCATCCATTGGCTGTGATTTTTGGTGAGCAGAAGCATAAATGTGTTACCAAAAAACCCACCAACTTTAATACAAAACTCATTTGTATATTGAGATAAAATGGATGATCAAATCTGCTACAGGAAATCTTGATTCGATAGCATTCTTGTTGGTTTGCATACTAGCACACTCTTAAACAAAATCCCACCACATGGGTTTTGTGTGAAAAATTCATAATATTTTTTAGTACTTATTAAAATAATTTGAAATTCAATAAGTAGGGTGCTAGCACATGGTCAAACTCATAGTAAACCACATTCCTATAACAAACAATTTGAGAGTTACTTCATAATTTTGGTTCAAGGATTGATATGTCTTGAAATGGTTCAGATTATGAGCAGTGATTGGTCATTATACACATTATTGGGTCATCATTTTTTAATGCACATGATTTAATTTTCAAGATTATTCTTTGTCGCAACAGGGAGAAGAGTAAAACAAAAGTGCTTCTACACAAGAACCAACACTTGCAAACCTTACGGTTGCGACATAAGAACCAACCACAAGAAGCTCAACTACCACTTAGATACTTTTTAGAGAAATAAGATCCCATCACAAAGTTCAGGTGAGTCAAATGCAAGGTTGAATGAGGACATGCAACATATTGAGTTGGGGAGAAATGTTGGGTCACCAAAATGCCATCTTTTTACCACCTTTTTCTTGACTTTTAATCATTTTCCTCTTGTCCGCAACCTTGTATTAAGACCATTTTTTTGTTTATATGAGGAATTATGTTCCATATTTTCCAATGCATTTATTTTAGTACTTTAAGTGGGTTTATTATTAAATATTATAAAAATAACATGTTTTCATTTTTGCTTGAAAGTTGGGTGAGTTTGGTGATGTTTACATGTATATTTGGAGTTTGTAAACATGTTTATTTTTACCACTTAGTTCCAAATTAGAATTTCCTCTTCAACCCTTGAAGATTTGATGAGGATTTGGGAAGATCACTCAAGTATATTGGATGGAGAAGAATCATGGAAGATTTGTTATCACATATTTTAGAAAGATTTGTGGGAAAGTTTTTAGAGATATTACTTGCTAATTATTAGCAAATGGTTGTAACCACATGAGAGATATCCATATATGAATTTATCATTGGTTATCTTAGTTTTTGTATAAATAAGAGTGCCTTGTCCATTCCAAAGGAGGGGACTCTTCTATCCAGGTGGATCTAGGTGGCCATCCACCTTTTCCATTAAATCAACGTTTTCGAGCATGTGTTTTTGATAAACCTTGATATTCACCCTTCTTATGGGGAATTCAATACAATTCCATATCCATTTGTTAATTGCAACCACAATATGTACATGCCAACAATGTTAATGCACCAGATCACATTAGAAATCTATAGTTAAGCATGCTTGGGTTAGAGTAGTACTGGGATAGGTGACCTCCAGAGAAGTCTTAATGTTTTACATGCATATGGCATATTTTGTAAACTTAGACCAATTTATCACACATGCATCATGAGAATCATTCTCCTCTCACTCTCGCATATATAATCAAGGTGAAGGAATTTCTTTGTGTAGGAAATGGAGTGTGATGTAATGCTTATTGCAAATGATCATAGCCGACATATCTTTCTCTTCAGAGATAAGCTACCACAATTATAGCATGTTTGTGTTGTATAATATTCTGTTATTCATTAACATAAGTTGTGTTTCACTATATTTATGTGTTATTTGCTGTACTTTCATTTGTGTCTCATTTCGTTCTCAATGTAATCCAGATCACACTTGGAGCATATGTACAGATCATGATTGAATAGAATACAAACTTTTGATATTTCTCTTCATATAATTTCTCATTCTCTAGTTCTATAGACTATAAATAATATGTTTTGATTTAGTTTATTTATGTTTTTTTTTTTAAGAAAAAAACGTAAATTTTATTTCATCCACCAAAGAAAAGAAATTTGCATTCTGCATATACATGTCACCATGTATTTGAGCACCAGGACCATTTACCTTTTCAAAAAAGGGCACAAAATCCTGTCAAGAAATATAAGTCCCCCTTCGATACTGAGGGGCAAGTAGGACTGTTGGGAGAAACCAACTTACAATGCATAAGAACCCATAAAATTTTCTAGTTTATTTATGTTATATATAAGTAGTAGCATTTTTTTCCTATGAAGCCAAAGCTCCTAGGTAGAAAACACATAGGGTAATGAAAGCATTTCCTTATAAAAATGTTTCCATAATTCACAGACATAAAATTTTCAATGTCTAAGAAAAAATATTGGTCTAGACTTTTCCTTTGGACTTTTTCATTCCACCAAGTGAGAAAAAATTTGAGTTCCCCTTGCATTCAAAGGCCTAGGCCCTAGAGTATGTCATTTAACTCAATTTTTTTGGCTAAATTTATTGAGCAATACCAATTAGTTAACCATATTTAATGCATCGGCTTGGGATTGTTCACATGGTTTCAAAGTCAAGATAGTTAAATCATAAGAGATACTGTGGTTTTGTGATTTTAGATTTGATTCTTCATATTTACAATGTCGGAGTTCTCTTTTTCTTCATATTTACAATGTCGGAGTTCTCTTTTTCTTTGGGAATTCCACCTTGTTCATTCTTGATTCTAGTACTCAATACAACATCTTCCTTGTCACCATCCTAGGTTCCCATTTTCTCACTTTCTTCATTGCCACCAATGGAGATTTGTTCATCTTGCTCATTTTTTCCTATTTCTCTTGGTTCATCACCTTCCTCCTTTCTATCTTTGTACCTTCATTGATCATCTTCATTAAGTTCATCACTGATTTTAGGTTTATTGACATACATAGCTTCAATGTAGAAAAGTTTCCTTGCTATCATATTTTCAGCCCTTGCCTTAGCAAATTGTAAATGTCTGACCATTCTCCACAAATTATGTTTGTAGTTTCTTTATGATCATTTGTCTCATTTGGTCCTTGGGATTTCCATATTTTTTTCCTTCAATGAAGGATTATCCCCAAGTAGTTGGCATGTTTTTTGTAATTAGCATAGATAGATTGAGGCATGCATTTGGAATCATGTTTTCCAAAAACGTTACTTTTGGAATATTTTACGAAAGTTACTTCCTTCATTGTAGATAACATCCATTAATCACGCTAAGATGCAACTCTGAATCAATGATTCTAGGTATAGATGTGAGTATTGAAGAAAGGTCACTAGAATAACTAATTATTTCCTTTGTGATAATTATTTCCTTGGTGATACATGTAGGAGTGATAGCTATTTTTGTATTCTACCATATACCATCACTTTGAAAGGATTTAGGACTATTCAGAGCATCTTAATGTAAATCCCACTTTATTTTATGGCCATATTTTGTTCTCTTTGGATTAGGACTATGGTACACAAACCTGATGATTTCCAATGGGTTATTAACCTTGGAAGATTCTTGGATCAACTTTGTTATTGGTGGAGCCCTCTCCAATGCGTGAGGAAGAACACACGTATTTTCATTTCAATTATATTAGTGGATTTTGCTTGAAACATAATAATTTTGTCAACAACTTTGCAGTGTAAAATGAAATTATATTTTGCAAACCTGGAAGTGAAAACCATTTTTAGTGTGAAATTTTTTTAGGAAAGGTATGCAACTCGAGGGATTTTGTTCCCCGCAACGATGGTCAAATTTTGGGTTAAGATAAATCTAGGATGTTATCTTCTCATGTGGCACTCCTAATTGGTGCAAATCTCTAGACTTAAGCATACTACCTTTGTAAATAGTTTCTTACTAATAACCCCGATGTAATAAAGATGACCCTTTCACATAGTCTACTCAAACACCAATTACCTCATAATTTGTTTCAAAAAACATAGCACATTAATTAACCGACTTCTAAATATTCTTCAATAGAGATATTATAAAGACAATTTAACACTCTAAATATATTACAAGATAATTTGTAGTAATAATTAATACCCTGATAAATGACATCTTCATATAAAAACACGTAAAATAATTAAAATGAAAGTTTATCATTAAGTTGTAGAATGGAAATCAACCAAAATGAGTCTACATGGAAAAATTTAGTCTTGAAATGTTATAGATCCATTATCATTGCTAAGTGGTGCCTCCATGAAAGGGTAGTGAAGTTAATCTCACATATTGGTAAAACATTTTGCAAATTGTTACTTTCATGTTTATAATAATTTTTTTAATGTAAAATTTCTTTAAAAGAAGTACTATACACTGTTAAAATTTCAGACCCCAACCCAGTTTTAGTCTCGCTGATTTTTCAGCCAAAGTTATATGCCCAAACCCAGTTTTAGCACAGTTTCAACATATAAAAACTTAGCAGAAAACAAACTTCAGAACTGAAACATGGGGATTTTGAATATCGTTTTCAACGCAGAAATAAAATATCAACAACATGCAAAACTCAGAAAATTTATAGACAGAGATTTTCGGTCTAAATTTGACCCTGGAAAAACCCACAAGGGGAAAACCAGTGAGAGAGGAAGATTTTTATTATTTAGGAGCTTCGGAGAATTCTGTTACAGCATATTCATCTTCAGAAATTTAAATGACAAACTTATCTCGACAACCATGCCAAATCTTCACACAGGAAAATGAGCCAACTCCTCAAAATTCTTTCTAGAATTTTTTGCAATCAAATACAGGTCTGCTCCTTGATTTATGTGCCTCCAAAATGTTGTACGGTCACCTAAAAATTCATGCTAGCAGTTTCAACAAATTTCTGGGCGCATTAATGGTTGTACGGTTGCCTTGTAAAATGTGCCAAACTTCCTAGAAAAACACACAACAATCTATCTCGATTTATGTGCCAAGAAAAGACTATATGGACCTGTACGAAATCCGTATGGTACGGCCTGCAAATGCCTGTCTGTCCCTCCTTGAAATCTATGCCAAAAGTACATTGTACAGACTGATAAAATCTGTACCGTATGGACATAATTAAATGTTGTTCACTGTCTCAATTTATGTGCACACAAATGGTTGTACGGACCTCGAAATGCATGTTGTATGGCCTCCTGTGTATGCTGAACCTTTGTCTCGATTATGCTATTATCCATCCTTGGAAAGTGTGCCCTAGCTCTCAGAAATGGTTGCTCTCTTGTTGCTCTAAAATGCTCTCTCTCTTGCTCTCTCAACAATGAACCAATAACCTAAGAATGGGTGTGCCCTCTTTCCCTAATCGACCTCATGAGGGAAGGTGAGGGGTTTTCTAATATAACGATTGAGATTAGATTCGATGAGTGACTGAGATTAGATGTCTCTTCACTCACCCTCACTTTAGTCATAAAGTCACCTTTTAATTTGCATCTCACAAATTAAATGACTAGGACCCACATTAGGCATTTTCTCCCTCTTAGGCGCCTAGGGAAGAGAAACACTTGCCTTGGTACTTTATTTAATTAAAAATTTAACACTCCCTCATACTGAGGAAAGTGTTACTCACCACTCCAAGCTTGTCACTGAAAAATAGAAACTTGCCTATGCCCAATGCCTTGGTGAGTATGTCTGCAACCTTCTCCTCTGTAGATATGTATTGTAGCTCCACAGCTCCTCTCTGAACATAATCACAGATGAAGTGATATTGAATCTCGATATTCTTAGACCGGTCATAAAAAACTGGATTCTCCGAGAGTTTAATGTAACTCTGATTATCACAGTAAATCATAGTAGGCCTCAATTTCACACCGAACAATCCAACCAACATCTTGCGAAGCCAAAGGGCCTCACAACTAGCTTGACTGCCTGCCATATACTCAGCCTCTATAGAAATCAAAGCCACTGAATTTTTTTTTTGACTGAACCAAGACACAACTCCTGATCCCAATCCAAAACAACACCCTGAAGTGCTTTTCCTGTCACTGACACATCCTACCCAATCCAAGTTTGTATAATCAACCAGACGAACTCCATCCCCTCTCTAATAGTCCAAACCATAATCTACAGTACCACAAAGATACCTGAGCACATGTTTTGCTGCCACCCAGTGCACTCTCCTAGGCTCCACCATGAACTGGCTAAGAGTGTTGACAACAAAACAAATATCTGGCCTGGTATTGACCAAATACATCAATGACCCGATCAACTGATGGTACAAGGTGGGATCCACCAACTGTGACTCGAAAGAATGAAGCTTCTTCCAGTTGGTAATCATGGGAGTGGTCATGGGCCTGCTATCTCCCATCTAAAATTTGCTCAGAATGTCACATGTATACTTCCCCTGTCCTAGGAAGATGTGTCCAGGCTCCTGCCAAACCTCCAATCCAAAAAAGTAATGCATCAGTCCAATGTCTGTCATCTCGAACTCTGAAGCAAGGCTCTCCTTGCAACTGCTGATGAGTCTCTCTGCACCTGCAATGAAAAGATAATCCACATATAGTAGAAGAATGAGAGGATTCTCTCCAACCACAATGAAGTATAGGTTGGGATCCGCCTCACTCTTCTCAAAACCCAACTACTGCAAATAGGAATTTATCCTCGAATACCAAGCTCTGGGAGCTTGTTTCATCCCATACAATGTCTTCTTCAGTCTACACACATGAGACTCTCTCCCATGCACCTCAAAGCCCAATGGATTCTCAATATACACCTTCTCCTCAATAATACCATTCAGAAATGCAGTCTTCACATCCATCTGGTGGATCTTCCAACCCATCTCTGCTGCAATGGAGATCACTGCTCTGATTGAAGTGTATCTAGCAACTGGTGCAAAGGTCTCATCATAGTCGACTCCCTCAACCTGTGAAAACCCCCGAGCCACAAAGCGAGCTTTGTACTTCTAAATGCTGCCATCCGTAGCATGCTTTAGCTTGTAGAGCCACCTGGAAGTCACCACTGACTTCCCCTCAGGTCTAGGAGCAAATTCCCAAACATTGTTCTTCATGATGGAATTGCACTCTTCCATCATGGCATCTCTCCATACCTGTCTACTAGTGGCCTCCTCAAAAGTGGAAGGCTCGGACTCCCAAATACTACTCACCATCGCAATGTAGCTACAAAACCTCTCAGGAGGTTTACTCTCCCTCACTGCCTGTCTCGGATTCCCCACTGAACCCTGTGCCTCCCACAAAGTGTCCTGAAGCCACTTGGGCTTCCTCCTCTCTAAAGTAGTGTCCTGTGGAGGGGACACTCCCTACTCAACCCCATCTGCTGAAGACAATGATCCTGTAGTAGACTCTGAAGTAACTGATCCTAAAACCTGTGGACCAGTAGCCTGTGAACCTGAACTCTGTGGCCCTGTCACCTGTGAACCTGTCGTCACCGAAGCTGGTGGTCTCGAAATCTGTGTCACTGTAGTCAGTTGCGGGCTCACCTGAATCTTAGGTGAAGACTGCTCACCTCTCTCTGTCCCTCTAGACTTCCCAAAGGCTCCATCCTCCTCAAATCTGACATCCCTCCTCAAGACAGTCTTCCTCAAGGAAGGAAGGTAAATACGAAAAGCCTTTGAAGTCTCACTATACCCAACAAAGATTCCTCTCTCTACCATGGGCTCCAACTTTGTTCTCTTCTTAGAAGGGACATATGAATAAGTGATGCACCAAAAAATCCAAAAGTACCCCACCTCAGGCTTCTTCCCAGAGAAGGCCTCCTCAAGAGTCATGCTCCCCACAACCCTGTGAGGACTCCTGTTCTGCAGATAAACTACAGTGTAGCATGCCTCAACCCATAGAAATAGTGGCAGCCCTTGATCATGTAGCATGGATCTCGCAACCCCAACAATGGTCCTATTCTTCCTCTCTTCAACCCCATTCTGTTGCAGGTTGTAAGGAGCAGTCAACTCCCTCCTGATGCCCTCTCCTGCACAAAATTCCATGAAACCCCATTCTATTGCAGGTTATAAGGAACAGTCAACTCCCTCCTGATGCCCTCTCCTGCACAAAAGTCCANCCCTATCTGGTTCTCCACAAGAGATTTGAACTCTTGGAACTGACTGAAGACCTATCCTTTGGTCTTCATGAAGAAAATCCAGGACTTCTAAGAGAACCCATTAATGAATGCAACATAGTATAGGGATCTAGTCAACGATGCTGAAGACATTGGGCCACATACATCTGAATGTATAAGATCAAGTATCTCTGTTGCTCTACTATCACTGCTTGGAAAGCAGTCTTGGTGTACTTTCCCAAGGTACACCCCTTGCACAACTCATGGTGCTCTAAACTGAAATCTAGAAATCCCATCACCATCTCCCTCAGAACTCGCAAAGCCCCATGGTGCAAATGTTCCATATCTCACATAGGTCACTAGTGTTGTTGGTAGAATGAATCAATGCTCTCACTAGCTGGAATGAAAACTTGTACAGCCTCTCATGTCTAGTACCTATCACTTTGGTCGAAGTGATGCTATACCCTCTAGGGAAAAGGAGCACTTGCCCATCATGGAACAAGATCTCATAGCCCTTCTCCTCAATAGTAGAAACTGATACTAAGTTCTTCTTCAAGCCCAGAACATAAAGAACCTCTGTCAAAGTCATGGAAGGCAAAGACTCCCTCCGAAATGATATGGTCCCACAACCAGCCACC
>ML822913.1:76522-104677 GCA_009831015.1 Picea engelmannii
AAATCTCTGCTTCCCTTCAACTCAGCTTTGATACCATGTTAAAATTTCAGAGCCTAACCCAGTTTCAGTCTCGCTGATTTTTCAGCCAAAGTTAAATGCCCAAACCCAGTTTCAGCATAGTTTCAACATATAAAAACTTAGCAGAAAATAAACTTCAGAACTAAAACATGAGGATTCTGAACATCATTTTCAATGTAGAAATAAAATATCGGCAGTATGAAAAACTCAAAAAAATTATAGATAGAGATTTTCAGTCTAACTTTGACCCTGGAAAAACCCACAAGGGGAAAACCAGTGAGAGAGGGAGATTTTTAATATTTAGGAGCTTCAGAGAATTTTGTTACAGCATATTCATCTTCAAAAATTTAAATGACAAACTTATCTCGACAACTGTGCCAAATCTTCACACAGGAAAATGAGCCAACTCCTCAAAATTCTTTCCAGAATTTTCTGTAATCAAATACAGGTCTGCTCCTCGATTTTTGTGCCTCCAAAATGCTATAAAGTCACCTCAAAATTCATGCCAGCAGTTTCAGCAAATTTTTGGGTGCATTAATGGTTGTACAGCTTCCTTGAAAACCGTGCCAAACTTCCCAAAAAAAACACACAACAATCTGTCTCGATTTATGTGCCAAGAAAAGACTGTATGGACCTGTACGAAATCCGTACGGTACGGCTTGCACGTGCTTGTCTGTCCCTCCTTGAAATCTGTGCCAAAAGTACACTGTATGGACTGATAAAATATGTACCGTACGGACATAATTAAATGTTGTTCGTTGTCTCGATTTTTGTGCACACAAATGGCTGTACGGACCTCGAAATGTGTGTTGTACGGCCTCTTGTGTATGCTGAACCTTTGCCTCGATTTTTGTTCTATTATCCATCCTTTGAAAGCGTGCCCTATCTCTTAGAAATGGATGCTCTCTTTCTACTCGAAAATGCTCTCTCTCTTGCTCTCTCAACAATGAACCAACAACCCAAGAATGGGTGCACCCTCTTTCCCTAATTGACCTCATGAGGGAAGGTGAGGGGTTTTCTAATCTAACGATTGAGATTAGATTAGATGAGTGACTGAGATTAGATGTCTCTTCACTCACCCTCACTTTAGTCATAAAGTCACCTTTTAATTTGCATCTCACAAATTAAATGACGAGGACCCACATTAGGCACTTTCTCCCCCTTAAGCGCCTAGGGAAGAAAAACACTTGCCTTGGTACTTTATTTAATTAAAAATTTAACATACACAACCTTTTTAGGACAGTAAAATGACCTTTGAAGACCAGGTTTCAAAATTTGATCCCAAAAGACAAGTTGTCTTTAATCATTAAAATTTAAAACAAATGGTGAAAATGAAAATTTCATTATGGAAAAGGTTGTCCTTAATCATTAAAATTTAAAACAAATGGTGAAAATGAAAATTTCACTATGGAGATGGGAAGAGGACAAACATAGATAAAATGCAAATCTATATGAATGAGACAAATAAGTGTCCAACAAAAAAAATAGTTCAAAATGTAAATGAAAAAATTACTAAACATATTGGTTGCATAAACCAAGGTCCATTGAAACCAGTCTTGCTCACATTTAATTTATATCTGGTCTGGTCTCTTGGTAGCTGGCAGATCATGATGTGTAACTTGTCAATTGGGTCTAGATTGTGTGGTTTTGGGATGGAGTGTTAACCTCCCCACTCAAGTTCTATTTTTGTTAATGACATATTGAGCTCATTATGAGTATATTATTAAAACAACTTAATATCGAGGTAATAAATAAATTTCCATGTCACAGGAATTTTTTTATAAATATATCTATGACTGTCAATTTTGTTAGGAAAATGAACTTTATTAATTAAAATTCCACTATCTCATTGAATTAACAATTTGATTTCTCATCCTCAACCCAAAATGACATAGAGGATAAAAATGTTTCAATAATAAGCAATTTGAACTACAAGTTGATCACTCATTTCTACTAACTGTGATCAGTTTAAATTAATGATTAACTAAATTTTAAATAACAACAAAATATACTTTGTTTACAAAAGATGAATTAGATTCTCATGTTTTCACTCTAAATAAAAGTCTGCACCATAAAACAATGGTTCTCTGGTATATATAATCATTGCAACATATGGGCCAGTAATCTAGCAAGCATCTCTGCATAGCCATTAACAATGTCTCTCGGTACAGGACCAACAAAAGCTAAAGAGTGAATTGTATGCATTAATCACGATAATTTATTTTCGCTATTAAAAAATGGATACTGATTAATATCCATTCCCTTTTGTACAAATGCAAGTAAGGGAAGTGTATTAGATTTAAAATTTTAGATTCTTCCCTCAGGCCAATCACGAGTTCAAACTGGTCTAGATATAGAATCTAAAATAGAAACATTATCTAGTTTAATAATTAATGAAAAATTTGGTATAGATATAGAATCTAAAATAGAAACATTATCTAGTTTAATAATTAATACAAAATTTGAAATGTTATGGAACTTTTTCCACAAGAAAGTAAGAAGTGGCCATCTTGACTACAGTGACAACATCAAGAATCCTCTAGAAAAATATCCCAACAAAAATGATTACAAACAGGGCATGAGACCAAGCATCACACCTTATATATACAGGAAGTAGAGTCCAGGAAAATAGCTTGAATATTTTCTCCACGGATTAAGGTCCTTTCCTTTTCTAGAAGGTACGATCATGAAATGCCTTTTTCATCTCTAATAGATAACAAAATCCAGGCACTAGAGTTAGAAATAAAAACTTGATCACAATTCTCCATAAACAGCAACATTGATCTGTTTCCCAATTCCTTCCTCTCCAATGCCCGAAAGAGTAGGAGGATGGGGATGGTGCAGCCTTGACAGTGTCAAAATTGGGTATGAGGTGCAGATAATCATACACTTTTCTCTTCTATGAATCAGATAGAGTATCATAAGCCTGATTTATCTCAGAAAAAAGTTTAGTGGTTGTCTCAACTTGGTGTAGGGGCATGCCATCTGGGTGGTATTTTAGTGTCAGTCTTCTGTATACAACCCTGATTCCCAATTCCTTCCTCTTCAATGCCCAAATGAGGAGGGTGGGAATGGTGCATCCATGGCAATGTCAAAATTGGGTATGATGTACAGATCATCATATTCTATTCTTTTCTATAAAGTAGACAGAGTATCATAAACCAGATTTATCTAAAAAAACGTTCAGTGGTTGTCTTTATGCCATCCAAGTGCTATTTTAGTGCCATTCTTCTGTATGCAACCCTGATATCACTGTAGGAAGCATTACTAGGGACACCCAAAAGAAAATAGTGGTCTTTTTCTTTTTTGAAAGTGATATCCCTCTTCCATTCTGATGCACAATTGGCACTAATGGTTTTTTCATTGAAGCTGGCATAATCCTTTAATACCCTATTGCCAGGACTCCGTTGCTTACTTGAAATTGAGTTGCTTGTGGGACTTTTTTGGGACATCAATCCCACAGGGGATTGACCTCTCAGGATGATAGTGGGGAGTTGAGTGTGAGAGACCCAAGTGTGAAAATATTCATGAATTCTTTATGGTCTGGAAACAATTTAACAACAACACACAGCTTTTTAAACAACCAAGTCATTTAAGATCATTGTACTAGATGAAATAAATGATAAAGGAGACTTAAATCAAATTTAAGTATGAGCAGCCAGGGAACATAACATACAATCTATGGGAAGAGGGGCATGAGGGCCCCACCTTGCTATATTATATGATAATAGGGGTGTTATCTGAGTTTTATTGTTTTGGGCAATTTGGTGTAGTTATAGATGGAGTTCTATATGTACTTTTTGATATATGTTTTTTTGGAGCATTTTGGAGATGACTAATGTAATGTAGGGGATTTAGATAATTTCTCAGTTTTTTTTGTTGAGAACAGTCCATGAAAAAATAAAAATTAATGTTGTGGGCAATTTGGTGTAGTTATAGATGGAGTTCTATATGTACTTTTTGATATATGTTTTTTTGGGGCATTTTGGAGATGACTAATGTAATGTAGGGGATTTAGATAATTTCTCTGTTTTTTTTTTGTTGAGAACAGTCCATGAAAAAATAAAAATTAACTTTGTTGTAATGACGGTTAARAAAACAACTTATATTATATATWTATATATATATAATGTAAAATTTTCTATKAAAAAAAAAAAGTATGAACAGCTATCCAAAATGCAACAAACACAATTTTAAAAGTGAAGGGAAGACATTTACCAAGTGCAACACATGTCAGAGCCAAGTGTCTTGCATTAAATATCATTTATTTACTAACACCAATATAATCAAATAATAAAATATGAGTGGAATTAAATTCCTTAGCAACAATGATGAAAATATGCAATTTGTCAATAGACTATACTAATGACTATAGTGTGTAACAATTCATCGTTATGTGTAAACTCAAGTATCCAAGGAATTCAAACAAAAAAGGTAATAAATTATCGAACAATACACTTGGATTTATGGTTAGTGACTTGATAAAAACATTCATAATCAAAACATTCAAGAAGGCTCTACTAAAGTAGAGTGGGAATAAGCCAACAATATTTATAAATATGACCTTATATGAATATTCCTAAAGAGAAACAAGAGTCAAAGCTAGGGTGCAAATGTATGTTAATTAGGTATGATGAAGAGTGAAAGGAATAATATCGCTATGTGAAATGGTAGATTAAAAAATTGTGAAGAAGCACATTGCATTGTTAGTACCTGCCAAAGCACGTAGTATAGCTCTCGGCAGGATGTAAATCAACTCTCATATTGATATTACATAGTCTATTTTACAAACAATTTAAGAAACATTTTGTAAGTCTAATAAAATATATGACTAATTTTAATATTTTCAAAATCAAAAACTTTTTTTCAATTATTGAAATTTTATATTTCAATTTTTTTATTCGTCAATATGCAAGTGATGGGAATAAATATCCTTGGTGGTGAGCTATTATTTTCACATATTTGTTAGAACACTAAAATTAATTTTAATAAACATATTTGTGATTGACTAGTTATGAGGTTCACATTTCACATTACAATGTGCATTGAACCGTGCATCAATGAAGTCAAGGAAAAATAGTTCTCTGCAATAGAGGCAAAGCATTTGATGCTCTGCAACCAAGGTTTTGCGACCTCCCTTTAATGTGGGAACCTGTTATAGTGCAAAATTCCACAACTATTTATTTGTTCCATGGCCTAACCCTTTCCCAAAGCTTGCTAGACATTTTCTCAAATTTCCTCTCCAAAATAATTTAGAAAACATGCCTCATGAGCACATCTGCGGGTTTCCCTAGTGCAATGCATGAACATCTGTGACATTCCAGCTTGCAACCCACAAATTCCCTAAAAAATCATAAAAAATAAAATAATTCCATTTTTTTGGGCGGGTTTTTCAGTTGGACTCGTTCCCTAACGTCACCATGCCCATACACAACGAATTCAAACTCACCCGACCTCTTGGGGAAGATATAAAATCACCTTTGAGGGATAAGGAGAGGTCAAGTCTCTTGGTGCAAGGTTATGCTACCAGTATATAGCAAGCCTCCCTTTCCTATAATCCTTTGAGCAACACCCCCTTTTATCTGGAAACTCCTTTTCCAACACCTCTTTCCTATCTCTATGGCTATAGGGTGTATCCTTACCCCTACTTGGGCCATCCAAGAAAGAGTATAGTGGTTGAGTAGATGCTTGAGGGATTCTTGGAGGAACCCAAACAATAGGCTTCAAGACAGTGCCAAAGGCGAGACAATGTTGTAACTTACCTTTCTGATTCAGTGTTAATAGAAGAGTTTGCTTTCCCTCGTATATTGTGTTCATTGTATGTTTTTTCTTAATAAGTTTACTTTGAATATGATATATGACATATGCATTCTTTGATCACATAACTACCTTCATAGCAACCCTTGTATTGTGTCCATTTTGTAGGTTCTTTCCAGCAAAGGATCGGGAGATCGTCGAAAGAAAGGAGTGGGATCGAAATGAAACATGAGACTTAAGGTGCACCCTTTCTCCCTCTTTCTTCCCTAACTTCTCCTAATCAAGTAGTTAGTCTTTTTGTTTTGTGTGTTTGTCCTAGAGGGACGATCTCTATCATCTCTACACAGTCTTGATTTGTTATGATTTCAACCCAAAATCACAGGGGAAATATCCCGTCAACAAAATTGGCGACTCTGCTGGGGATTCTCCTAGTTTGAGTTAGTCTCTTAGGGTCTCTTGCTTGCTTGATTTTTCATTTCTTCTGTATTTTCTGAGTTTATTCACAGAGTTTTCAGCGTCTCAAGAATTGTTGCCAAGTCCAGAAGCCCTCTTTCTTGGAGTGGCTCTTTATTTTTCTGAGTTTTCCTAGCCATCCGCATGTTGCATCTCTACAACCTGCGGAAATCCGTGTTTTTCTCTTTTATAGCCCACAAATATTCACGAGTTGTACTGCACATAGTTGCGAACCTATGTTAAAGTGGAGTTTTTAAAAACATTCTCTTTTTATTTTTTGGTTTGGTGCTTGGTTTACTCAGTTACTTGGGATGTCCTGAGTCCCTTTCTAGCCTTTCTCTATTGAAATATGAAAGTTTATTATGTAGTTTCTTTTAGCATCTTTTGTTATTTTTTTTTTTATAGAAAAAAAAATTAAAAAACCTAGTTTTTAGCTAGTTAAGTCTCTTTCTTTCTTTGCATTGTTTGCATTATTATTTGAAAAAGAAAAATATATTAGCATTGGTTTTTGTTTTCTTCTCATTTGGAAATCATTTCAAAAGAAAATTAAGAAAGAAAATCCTTATGTTTGCCTCTTTCTCATTTTGCATTAAAAAAGAAAAAAATTGGATTTCAAGGTTTGAAGGATTGTTCATGAATTTTCTTTTTGAAACTTTTTCATTTGAAGAATTAGTGTAAAGTTTTCTTTGCCAGTGTTCTTATAAGTTTCATTTTTATAAGTGTCTCAAACAACATCAGTTGCACTTCCATACCCTTTGAGTAAAAAAAACCACTAAAATGAACATTAAACTTAAAATGTACTAGACTTGTTTCTAGGGTTCACAAACGAATTTAGGGTTAGGGCCATGGATTAGGATTGGAGAGATAACTTTCCAAGGACAAAAAAAAACATAGGAGTCTGAGATAGGGAAAATCTCAAATCCAACTTTCGTATAAGTATGGTCGGGAGCCTCCTCTAACACAAGATCTAAACATGAGGTCGCGTGAAGGAGAGCTGAGGATATTGCCCCTCCAAAGCTTGACTAAGCATAGTGGATAGATTGTATATTGGGGTTTTTTTCTGAAGTGACACTAAATCATTTGGCGTCAGTCCTCTGCAAATTTTGAACCTAGTTGAAGTTTTCATGAAGTGATACTGACCCTCTTGGCGTCAGTCCTCTAGAGCTTTGGACATAGTTTGAGATTTTTTGAAGTGACATTGGCCCTTTTGTAGACAATCATTTGGTAGAGCTTCGGGCTTAGTTATTCTTCCCATACGTTCGATCCTAAATGTTAATTGTACCTCCTATATGATAACTATGATTTTGTGACCTTAGTGTCTTTTCCTAGGGATCACAGAGGTGATTACAGGGGCTTGTTGTTGTACCTGGGGAAGATTTTGTATCACACTTTTTCAGTACTATTGGAGGGTGCCCCACAAAGCATGGGTACTTGCACCAGATAAGGCTAGTTAGTGGAGGTCGAGATAACTTCTTCTCACTCCTTGTTCATTGGTCCACAAGACTTATTCAACCCGTGCATGTGTCTAGAACGTCCCTTTCCACTTTTTTATTGCTTTCGACTCAGGACCTCATCCACCTGGGCTGAAGGTTTGGAAAAGATGTTTGCTTGTGATGTTTCTCTTATGGATTTTTATTGGAGTGCTAGTTTGTATAGTTTTCCTTAGGTTGTGTCAACGTCACCGATTTTGGATCATTTATTTAGAGTGGTTGGTCTTAGGTTGTGTCAACGTTACCGATTTTGGATCATTTATTTAGGGTGGTTGACCAACCACTCCGCTGGTCAAGAAGGACCCTTGGTATTTCTCTTGAAAGCATAGAGTTTCCTCCTAGAAGGTATGGGTTTTTATACCACTGGTTTTCCAAAATCAATGCATGAGACTTTTATGGACATGAAAAATCCCGCAAGGGATGATACTATGCATAAGAACCTATGCATAAGAATGAATTTCTCACTAGTATCCACATTCAAAGTAGTGATCAGACTTCAAGGAAGCGATGGTATGAAAAAAACTACAGTAGTGGGAGGCGCTATATCTAAGAATGGAAATGGTTGGAGCACACTGCGAAGAAGCATTGAATGAAAACTGTCTCAAGTGACAAATTTGGGTGCAACAACATGAATGTGAATTATTTGCTAGAAAGTGATTGTTTTTTTCCATTCTTTGGAAACGTTGGTACCTCCTTGATGGCCACTTTGAACACTCCTGGGTTGAATATAGGACTATCGGTTTGGTTGTGTAGCACTCTAAATGTCTCTAATGTTGTTGATGTTTCTCAGATAAACACCTTATGTCTGGGGCATCGTACAGATTTTGATCCTTCACCTTCTGCATTTGCAAAGTTTACTTCTCCTTCTCCTCCCCCTTCTGGTGAAAGAATTTATATTATTAACCAGAAGTCTAAAAGGAATATGAAGAGAAAGAGTAAGAAAAAGAATTCAAAAACCTATAGTAGTCATGTTTAATACCAACACCCAACCTATGCTAGTCATACTAGGGGCAAGAGCATAGTCCCTAAGAGTCATGCTGGAGTCTAGAAAATAGCCTTTGTTAGTCATGATTGAAGCGCAAAACCAACCTATACTAGTCATGTTGGAGATTCTTCAAAAACCTCTATAAGTCATGTTGAATACCAACAACCATCTTTTGCTAGTCATGCTGGGGGCATGAGTCTAGTCACTGCTATTCATACTATATAAACATCACCCACCTTTGCAAGTCATGTTGGAGATCAATCACTAACCTCTACGATTTATGTTAGAGATAGGTCAACAACATCTATGAGTCACATTGGACATGTGCAACCAACCTCTACTAGTCATGATGGGGGTAACCTGCTAGTCACTGCAAGTCATGCTGGGGGAACTAATATTATTGAGAATCCTAGACGTACAAGATGTAAGCTGAAGTTCCCTTGTAAGGTTTGCAAAGGATATCAACTTACTCTTTTGCGTCGTGGTATTTCCATGGTACAAGAAGTGTGGTATTTGTCTGAAGGCCCTTTTAGTTTTGAATCATTTTTTTAGTTTCCTAGCATTCTAATGAATATTTGGTTTACAAAATAGTCGTACCGATGCAATCTTCAACTGACACCACTCTTGTTTTGGGGGGGGTATATATCTTTTGACCATGTTGTCTCACATCCTATTCAACCAGTGGTTGAGGATGTGGTCAAGTTGATGAAATATTTGGTCGATCCCACTCTTCTCTTGGAGAGTGACAAGTCTAAGGACATGGTATCACCAATGTGATATTTGGATGAACCCAATCCTCTTTCATGGAGTGATGTGTCTTTTCACCATGTCCTTAGAATGTCATTTGACTGAACTATTATAGATGAAGGATGCTCTACAAGTATTTTATCATCCCAGGCTTGGAAATATTTTGGTTCTCCCAAGCTTGTGTCAGCTACTAGTGAGCTACTAGCTTTTGATAGAATACATAGTGAATTCTTGGAGATTCTTCCTCAGTTTCCTATCACATTAGGTGGGAAGACTATCCTAGTCAATATTTTATTGGTATTAGGCCCTTTAGACTTTAATTTTCTTCTTGGGCATGATTATGTGTATGCGATGAATACTGTGGTGTCTACGCTCTTCTGTGTGATGCATTTCCATCACAACAGAAGCATTGTCACTATTGATCAACTTTCATTTGATAATCACCATTCTAGTTTGGATTTACCTCACGTTTCCCCTTTATGCGTTCCTAGTGTTCGAGTATATTCTTCCCCACCACAGGTTAATTATGTGGCGTCTTATCCTCGATGTTCAATTTCTCCTAAGAAGGATCCTTTACATGTACGTTTTCCTTCTCGAGACAAGGTCTCGAAAATTGATCATGTGTTTTATCCGATGGGGGAATGGGATCCCTTTATTCCCCTATTGGCCGGAGTAATTTGACATTTCCTCTTGAGTCTAATCCTGTTGTTTGTAAGACCTTGAGCCTTGGTATTTGTGAGTTGTCGACCCTCAATTTCATGGATGTTGAATTTCCTTCAGATGAGGCTATCCTTGAAGCTATGATTATGGATCTTCGACCAATGAATCTCTTGTCTTGAGCCTATCAATGAGCTCTACATGGAGCACTATTATGCATAAGCCACAAGGCTATGTGGTCCTATGTACATATTGTATTTTTAGGGTTTCTTGTTTTCAAGTTCCATATCCCTTAATACTTGTCTTTATCAAAGGTTTCTATATTAGACTTATTAACATCTGGGTAAGTGTTTTTGATCTTATATACATGAATTTGGAGAAATTTTTCTTTGGTACCTTTCCATTCCATGTCGATCCGTTCTGGCAAGTAATGATCTCAAAACTGGCATATAGGTTAGATTTTTCCCCTTCATGCACTTTTTCATTACTCGTTTCCTATTTCATTCGAACTTAGGATCAACCCCACTCAGTTGTGACGCAAAATATTCTCTGTTGTTTGGAAGTGTCATAATTCATGTGGTAAATCCTACCTTCCATGGACATCCTAGTTTATAATCCCTTTGTATTTTGGCAATCATGCTGCAAGTTTTCTATTAGACTCGAGAGTCATGTTTAGCCCCGTTATGAGTTTGCATTTAAACTTCATGCTTCTTACTCTCTCTTGTTCTAGCCATTACCCGCGGAACTCCCTCTCTTATATGCTGGCCACAACAACATTATGGAGTCCATATTAAATCTCTTTTTAGACTCCTTAAAATTGAAAAGATTTTCGAGTGACCTTGTTTCTTTCACACCCGTTAAATGGATCTAAAAGAATGTTTGTTCGACACAAGCTTACCCCTTTTTCGGACTGAATAGAATACTTACAAAAAATGTATAATATATTCTACTGTCTATAAGAGTTCTCCTTAGTTTTGTTTTATACTTTTTTGGGCTCAGGAGACTAAATTTATGAAAAAGGATGAGGGGGTTCATAGTTAATCTCTTTTCAAACTCCTTAAATATGAAAAGAAGGTCGAGTGATATTTTCTCTATCACACTCATAAAATGGATTTGAAGATACATCTTTTTGGTATAAGTTTAACCTTTTTCTGGACGGAACTGACTATGTATGAAAAAGGAATACTCTGGTCCAGTATTGGCCAGAACAGTTTTCCTTGGTGTTATTTTATTCTTTTTCGGACCCTAGAGACTAAACTTACGAAGAATACCACCATGGGAGGTTTACTTCCTAAAGTGAGTTGTAATTTCATTGCATATGGACTGCTCGCACTTTTAGGCCTAATGTCGACTTCAACATGTTGTTGTTGAACCCATTTATTATGCACTGCTACCAGTTCCTAGCCTTGCAATTTATTCCTTTGCGACTCAACACACTATACCTAGAGGAAACATTCCCTGAGTGTCATTATCCTGTAAATGATTTCCTTGCATTGAGCATAGGTATGATCCTTGTTCTTTAGAATTAGTTTTCTTTCTCGTGACACCTGTTTCCTCCACTGTACTATAACATTCTTTTATTTTTTTTTAGGATTTTATAATATGAAAAAGACAAAAAAAAAAGAGGGGGGGGAAGCGTTCATCTCTTGTGTTGGCATTAGTTTTTTCACCCTTGAAAAAAAAATAATCTTGAGTTAGAATCTCATCATTTTGGGTCTAGAATGGTTTAGGATAATTTTTCTCAATTTTAGTTTTATCTCCCCCGATTGGTTATTCTTCCAACTATATGGAGCGTTTGTTGATGCCTCCTGTATCAAAAACGTATTCTATTTTATAGTCCATGCTTCCTAAGTCACATAATTTGTCGTGCTTTTGTTCAAGGGAAAGTTTCAACCCGAGTCAAAAATTTTGTGGATAGTTCCTGACCTTGCAAGTTGGCCTTCCCGAGTCATTCAAGTCAATCTCATCATCACAAGTATCTGTCTCTTCATCCAATCTCTTCCAAATATTTGGTCTTTTCCACCCCTCATGTTGGATGATGGAGGATGCCTTAATTCCTTCCTTCCATCGGATCTCTTCCCATCGACTTCGACACATATTACTCTAGGATAGAGATCTAGAGTCATATTTTATACCTTGGGGCTTGCAATCATTAGTGGCAGGTTCCCTCGTTATTGACATGGGAATACATCAATGTCCCCTCCATGATAGATTCTACCAGGTGTTTGATGTCAACTCATTCATTCACACTTTTTAGATTGTACCATGGTACCTTGATGCCCATTATCATCATTGGTGGGATGTATCACATTTGTTAATGGTATACATCAATGACCGGTAATCAAATGATGTCTTACTATGTTCGACCTTGACTCATTTATTCACATAGTGTAGACTTGTACCATGACGAATCGTAGTGAATAATTCAGGTGAAGTACGAGCACCATAGCTTTTGTACTCCTTCCTGACCTATATGGTGCCACCTCATAGACATTTGTATTTGCAGAGGATCATCTTGTTCTCTCCATTTGGTCCTAGATATCCTTTGTTATTTATTTTGAGACATAGCTCCACTATATATCTATTCGTGGCTATGATCTACTTTGATATGGATCCACTGTGTATTTTTCATGGCTATGCTTTCTACTTCATTTATATCACATGGATCCACTATGTACTATTTGTGGCCATGGACTATAGTTATACTTCATATATTCCATGGATCCGCAATGTTCTTGATTTTGGCGGCCATGCTTATGTCACTCCTGAGAAACACTCTTATTTGATATTTGCTGACGGTTATTGTTATTGAATCAGTTGTTCAGAAAATTTAGGGGTACTTCAATGCATCCTCGCCTCTTAGAGTTTATAATGTATTTCAACCAACATTTTTCCTTTTTGACCTCACACATTAGGGGGCATCTGTTATAACAACAAATGCCACACCTATGCATTTGTGCTATGGCCTAACCCTTTCCCAAAGCTTACTAGAAATTTTCCCAAATTGCCTCTCCAAAATAATTTAAAAAACATGCCTTATGAGAATATTTGTGGGTTTCCCTATTGTAACACGTGAACATCCACGATATTATGGTTTTCAAACCACGGATGCCCTAAAAAATCATAATTTTTTTTTTATGTGTTTTCCTGTGAGTTTTTCGGTTGGGATCGTTCATCAACGTACTCATGCCTGTACACAATAGAATCAAACCCCCCCAACCTCTTAGGGAAGATATAAAAGCACCTTTTAGGGCTAAGGAGAGGTCAAGTCTCTTGGTGAAAGGTTTTTTTGCTAGTATCTAACAAGCCTCCCTTTCTTATAATCCTCTGAGTAATGCCCCCTTTTATCTAGAAACTCCTTTTCCAACACCTATTTCCTTTCTATATGGATATAAGGTGTATCCTTATCCCTATTTGTACCATCCAAGGAAGAGTATAGTGGCTGAATATATGCTTCAGGTATTGTTGGAGAAACCCAAACAATTGGATTTGAGGCAGTGCCAAAGGCGAGACAAGGTTGTAACTTACCTTACTGATTTGGTGTTAATAGAAGAGTTTGTTTTCCCTCCTATATTGTGTTCATTGTATTTTTTTGCTTACTAAGTTTATTTTGAATATGATATATGACATGTATACTCTTTGATCGTATAACCACCTTCGTAGAAGCCCTTGTATTGTTTCCATTTTGCAGGCTTTTTCCAATAAAGGATCAGGAGCTTGTCGAAAGAAAGGAGTGGGATTGACATCAAACGAGAGACTTAAGGTGCACCCTTTCTCCCTCTTTCTTCCCTAACTTCTCCTAATAAAGTAGTTAAATTCTTTTAGTTTTTTGTGTTTGTCTGGGAGGGAAGATCTCTATATTCTCTATACATTCTTGATATGTTGTGATTTCGACCCAAAATCATGAGGGAAATATCCCGTCAACAAAACTTGCATGTAAAATTATACCATGTGCCATCCTCCTTTGCTTGTTACTGCCACCAACTAATAGTAAGGATTCATAGTAGGTGAACGTTGAACCTTATTTTTTTGTTACTTCCACCACCTAATAGTAAGGATTCATAGTAGGTGAGCGTTGAACCTCCTTTKCTTGTTACTTCCACCACCTAATAGAAAGGATTTTCTTGTTACTCCCACCACCCAATAATAAGGATTCATARCAGGTGAATGTTGAATTCTAGGCCAATGGCRAAGACATTTTTTCCCTGGTATGTTAGTTTTTTGCAAATTCTTATAACTTAAATAAAGCAATAGTGTATAGACTAGACTCATGTTCATCACCATATCCTCCATTTCCTTTAGAGTTTACACTGGTCAAGACCCCTTCTTTMGTTTATCACRCTTTCTTCTTCAAATTCCTTATTTGGTATCATTTCATGTTGYAGATAATTTTTAGAAGAATTGTCAATCATTTGGCACAAAATTTGTCAAGTAGTTGTCAAACTAAATATAACTAAATTCATGTTTTCTTTCTCTATTTSTCATATACTTTAAGAAATTCAAAACTATTTCAAAATTTCATTTTTATACAAGGAATGGGGTTCAATATTATTGTTCATCCACATTCTCTGAAACTAACACGCTTTTGTTAAATTGAAATTAGAACTTGCATGTGATCGATACATATTCCAGTGAGCATGGGTGCATTTAGATGGGTTCATTGGGAACCATACATATTACAGAGGAACATTGAAATGCACTCATGAATCCATGTGCGCATGGACCCATTCATTCTACATGGCAAGGGACATGTCATTTTCATGTCAGAAGATGCTCTCAGGAGAAATGATGAAAGTAAGTGCATGAGATTGACAGACATATACAAGATTATATATGCAGAAGAACCTTGTGAGGGGTGTATAGTTCTTAACCATTTATCCCCACGATGTCCATATTTTTCCGATAGCTCACTACCCATAAAATTTGAAAAATCAGATTTCGAAGTTGTAACACCTTGTTTCCCCCAGTCTGTAAAAATAACTATACTGGCCAAGAACTATGGCAAACTCAAAGATTGTGAATGTTGAATTAACAGACCTTAGTATAAAAGGTCCGAGGAATGTAAATGATGTATGAATATATGTTGCATGACTGCTGAGAGGGGGATGTGATGAAAAGAGACCACGATGGCTGATGAGAGGTGGTGGAAGGGGCCGTGAGTGGTTGCATTAACTTCCACTAAACCAAACCATACTGGTTTGTACGTGCTCGGGAAAACCAAAGCTCATTCTCAGACCCTGAAATTAATTAACCGCTCGGATGGTAGGTGGGGAGGCTCCTCAAGAGTAAATGAGGGGATGGGGTGAACCGCCCATCTGTAGGAGCTCTCAGACCTGACCATTTCACAGGGAATTTCATGCCACACGCAACCTTGTACGAGGAAAGAAGTGTGGAAGGGGGTGAGAGAGGAGGACACAGATGGACACACACACACACATGACATAAATCATGGAAGGAGAACTAGAGGAACTCCGAAAAATACAGTGATTTATGAGTAGAGGAGGAGAGTAACCTTTGTCCTTGATTTTCGATGAACGGGAAGTAAGAAACTGAGTCTCAAAGCATCGTGGTCTATCTCAGGGGTGGCTAGTCGTAAATCTGATTGGAGTCACTGAGCCTACAGTTGGGTGGAAATGAGCACCCCTCTCAGCAGTTATTTTACACCTAGTGTTTTCTGATAAGTGTTCATGTCCTGTATTTCAAATTTGAATGTTCCTGAAATGCATGCTCATGTTTGTACACTTATAGATGATTGATTTCTGCATATAAGTGTTTGCCTAGTGTTTTGATCAACAACAATGAATGCGTTCTTATACTTATATAACTATAATTGATTTACGTATAGAGCGAATAAGTTCCAATTTTGAGCTCGTTCCCTGGAGAGTTGTCCCATGTACTTGACCCCAGCCATGCCCTGGGTTGCTTTTCCCTGAAGGCACCTCCTTTCAGGAAGTTCCATCATACTCCAGAGCCGGAGTGAGTTCCTTAAAAGGACCACCGTTTTTAAATAAATACTTAAGCTTACCTCACCCTTGTCACAAAGTTCATAGCTCAATGATTTAAGAAGGCCTCTCAGTCAGGTCACCCAGCCTGGTGATAATTACCTAAGAATACGTTGAAGGATTTTATGGCCTAAGTTTGGAAACATTGCACCAGAAAGAATGGTTCCCTATGAGTTTGGTATTTCGGCATTTAGGCACCCGGGATACCCAAGGACAAGTATCCTTGTCCTCACATGTCATGAAATCCCGATTCGTGAAACCCCGAAATGATATAGTGTGGTTTGAGTTTGGTATTTCGGCATTTCGGCACCCAGGATACCCAAGGACAAGTGTCCTTGTCCTCACATGTCATAAAATCTCGATTTACGAAATCCTGAAATGATATAGTGTGGTTGGACTTTGATATTTCGGTGTTTCGGCACCTGGGACTCCCAAGGGAAAGTTTCCTTGTCTTCGCATGTCATGAAATCCCAATGTGAGAAACCCCAAAATGATAGAGCGTGAGTAGATTTTAATGTTTCGGCGTTTCGACACCCGGGACTCCCAAGGGCAATTTCCCTTGTACTCACTAGTCCCGAAATCCCGATTAGTGAAACCCCGAAATGGACTAGCATGGATGAGTTGTGATGTTTTGGCATTTTGATACCCGAGAAACCCAAGGGTAAGTTCCCTTGTACTCGGCAATCCTGAAATCCCGATTAGCGAAACCTCGAAATGGACTAGCATGGATGAGTTGTGATGTTTCGGCGTTTCAGTACCTAGGAAACCTAAGGGTAAGTTCCCTTGTACTCACTAGTCATGAAATCCCGATTAGAGAAATCCCGAAATGAGCTTAGCGATGAATACAGGCTTAGGAGTTTCAGCTTCCGGGAAACCTAGGTGCGAGACCTCCTGCCTTCGCATAGCCCGAAATCCCGACATGAGAAACCCTAAAATGAGCATGGTGGATATAAGGTTTTTGGTGTTTCGACACTCGGGATGCCCAAGGGAGAATCCCTTGTAGTCACTAGTCCCGAAACCCCGACTTGCGAAACCCCGAAATAATAATAGCGCAGATGAGATATGGCGTTTCGGTGTTTCGACACCTGGGATACCTAAAGGCAAGTCTCTTGTACTCACCAATCCTGAAACCCTAACTTGTGAAACCCCAAAATGATAGAGGGTGGAAAAGTTATGATGCTTCGGAGTTTCGTCTCCTGGGAATCCCAGGTGCGATACCTCTTGTCCTCGCATATTGCAAAATTCCGATAGGCGAACTCCCGAAATGGATTAGCACATATAGTTTTGGTGTTCCGGCGTTTCGGTACCTAGGATTTCCAAAGGTCAGTTTTCCTCGTATTCGCTAGATGCGAAGCTCCGATGGAGGAAACCCTGAAATGAGTTTGGCAGATATAGGGTTTTCAATGTTTCAACACCCGTGAAAATGAAGGGAAGGAACCCCTCATCCTCTTATACTGCGAAAACCTAGTACGCGAAACCCCAAAAGGTGGAGTTCCAGGTTCTAATCCAAGGCATTATTAAATGTGACTATCTGTTGGTTTCTTTTGGATTTCAACCCCTCGAAAGACAAAGAGCAGGGTAACGCTTGCATCGCGATTCCCCGAATTGCGAAAGCCAGGAGCACCTCTCCAGTAAAGCCTGTGGTCATAGCCGACGATCACATGGTTAAGGACAAGGAAAGGTAGGGTCTGCACCAGGCCCCATAGAAATTCAAGGACTCTATTCCTCGGAGAGAAGAAGAAAAAGCCAAAATTTTTAGTTCCCATATTGGGTGTGTTACAAATTGGTATCAGAGCATGGTTACAACACTTGGCTTGCTTAGGCTCATGAACGGGTTGCGCAAAGACTCCATTCGAAGCACTCTTAACAGGAGTAACCCTCTATCTTAACCCCCCTTAATCAAAAGTCGAAGTTGAGAATGAAAAACCCCTATTGTGGGTATGCATGTGAAAAAAATATGAATTATGTACTGGTTATAAATGAATATAAATATTGACTAACAACCAGTGTTTTTCCTTTGCACACAAGAGGAAGATCAACCACGGGAAATTACAGACGTATAGAATGGTGACTGACCATGAAGTGGGGGAGGGCTCCCACAATAGAGACGAAGAGTTTGATGAAAGGAGGGCGATAGGGACCCCTTTAGATCTAGTTGAGACTGTGAGGAGCCTCATGGTCAAATTGCAGAGCTGCAAGAATGACAACGAAAGGATGATAAAAGAGCAAGAGAAGCAAACAGAAATGAATGCAGTTTTACTGCAGAGCTTATCTGACATACAAAGGAAATTGCAACATAAACTTGAGACACAGAAACGTGGTCATGTCAGTGGCCACACTAAGAGGAGCACCTCGAGAAAGGTCCACCCCAGAGATAAGGGACAAGCGTTAGATGATTCTTCTGGAAAGGAAGTTGGCGACTCGGAGGGATCTTCTAGCAGCAAAACTAGTTCTCATTCCCAAAGAAAATGAAAGAAGCAGAAACTTTCCAAGAATCATAATCTCGAAGAGTTCAATAAGGCCAAACCACCCTCCTTCGACGGTGAAATAAAGAAGGGAGAGGAAGCGGAGGCCTGGCTGCTCGGACTAAAGAAGTATTTCAGAGTCCATGACTTCTCAGAAAACTTGAAGGCACAAGTAGCCACCTTCAACTTGAATGGAAATGCATCCATTTGGTGGGAAGACCTTAAGAATGTAAAAGGGATTCACGAGGAAGACCTGTCTTGGGAACGGTTCATGAAATACTTCAGGAAGAAATATCTGTCGGAAAAATACTTCGACGAAATGACTAAAGAATTCTATGAACTCAAGCTGGGGCAGCTCACCATAGAGAAATATGTCATCAAATTCCTCGAGTTGTTGAGGTATGTACCCTACATAAAAGCAGAAAAGGAAAAGGTGCAGTGATTCATCAGTGGACTACCTAAGGACTATCAAAACATGATTGAATTTGATGAACCAAAGACCCTAGAAGATACTATCTGAAAAGCAAGATATTGTTATGAACATCTTGGGCATCGGATGGGACCTCACGAAGGTTGGAAGAAGAAGAATATTTCAGGATTCCAGAAGAAGGGGTTTAAATCCCCAAGATTTAAGGACTATAAAAAGAACTCAAGGATGAGCTTCCTAGCCTGAAGTGTACACCAGCAGAACTTTCCCTCCTTGAGTGGAAATAAACTTTCTAGATCTGCCCCAGTAAAGAATGATAACCCAAAGAGAGAACCTTTGAAATGTTGGGGTTGTGGAGAAGAACATCTATTGAGGGACTACCCGCATCGACAACAAAACAACCGAAGAATTTACAATGTTCAAGAAGCTACCACCATCAATAACGTGGCCCAGAGTGTACCAAAAACTTATATAGCCTTGGACAGTAACCAAGTTGACCACCAAGCTTCAGTGGTGGAAATCGAAGGTATGATCACCAACCATCTACTGTCTATTCTGATTGACCCTAGTTCAAATTTGAGTTATATAGCCCCTAAGGCCATGGATAAATGTAAACTACAGCCACATAAAAATAACAAGCCATGGTTGGTACAGTTAGCCACTGGCACCAAAAGAAGGGTAGCGGTGGTCATACCAACCTACCAATTCATTATGGGTGAATTCCCCACCCAGGCAACCCTTAACATATTACCCCTGGGATCGTATGATATGTTGATTGGTATGGACTGGCTAGCCACCCATAAATCCAAACTGGACTATTACCATAAAACCTTGGAATGTGTAAGTGAAGAAGGAAGAAAAATAACCCTTCAAGGGATCCAAAAACTTGTCTCGGTGAGACAAATATCATCTCTTCAAATGAGAAAGTATTGCAGAAAAGGATGTCCCCTATATGCAATACAGGTGTTGAAAATAATTGAAGGTGAAAAACCAAGCCTCGAAGACCACCCCACACTGAGAGAATATAGAGATGTATTTCTGGAAGAGGTACTGGGTTTACCTTCGAGAAGGGACATCGACTTCTCAATAGAACTTGCACCAGGAGCGGTGCCATTGTCTAGGACACCCTACAGGATGAGCACACCTGAGCTAGTTGAAATTAAATTACAATTGAAAGAAATGATGGACAAAGGCTATATCCGGCCCAGCGTGTCTCCATGGGGAGCACCAGTCTTGTTTGTGAAAAAGAAAGACAATACCCTCTGACTGTGTATAGATTATAGACAACTCAATAAGGTAATCATAAAGAACAAGTACCCCTTACCTAGGATCGATGACTTGTTCGATCAATTGGGAGGTGCCTCTATCTTCTCGAAGATTGACTTGATATATGGGTACCATCAAGTCCAAATCAAGGGCGAAGACATCCACAAAACTGCCTTCAGGACGAGATATGGTCACTATAAGTTTGTGGTAGTACCATTTGGATTGACCAATGCCCCTGCCACTTTTATGTGCTTGATGAACAATCTGCTCAACAAATTCCTAGACAAATTTGTGCTGGTTTTTATTGATGACATATTAATTTACTCCAAGAATAGAGAGGAACATGAGGAACACCTTAGGCTTGTGCTTCAAGTGCTAAGAGAACATTAGCTCTTTTCTAAATTTAGCAAGTGTGACTTTTTCCAGAAGCAAATACATTACTTGGGCCATGTCCTATCTGAAGAAGGGGTAGCAGTAGACCCTGATAAGATCAAGTCTATCATGGAGTGGCCTACCCCGAAGGACGTTTTGGATATTAGATCTTTTATGGGATTGGTAGGATACTATAGGATATTTATAAAAGGATTCTCCAAGATTGGGATTCCAATCACTGCCCTCCAGAAGAAGGGGACAAAATTCACGTGGACACAAAAATGTGAAGAAAGATTTCAGACCCTGAAACATCTACTGACCCACGCACCCATGTTGAAGATTGTCGATTCCGAAGCTGACTTCCTCGTGTGCACAGATGCGTGTAAGGAAGGGCTCGAAGGAGTCCTTATGCAAGGAGAAAGTGTGGTCTGCTATGAATCTTGAAAATTGAATGAGCATGAAGTCAACTATGTGACCCATGATTTAGAGCTGGCCGCCATAGTGCATGCCTTGAAAATGTGGAGGAATTACCTCCTGGGGAGAAAATTTGTACTTATGACAGACCATTGTGGATTGCGATATCTATTTGACCAACCAAAGCTCAATTCGAGACAAGCTAGGTGGATGGCCCTCCTCAGGGAGTTTTATTTTGAAATCAAACATATTAAGGGAAAAGAAAATAGGGTGTCTGATTCCCTTAGCAGAATCATGAAAACAATTCACTTGGAAACAGTAAGCACCTACGAGATGGATGTCAAGGAATGAGTCAGAAATGCACAAGAGACAGACACATTCTGTTGAAAAGTCAATAAGAAACATGTGTCTAATTTACTTTTCTCTTAATTAAATTAGACAATAAATATTAATCTATTATTTCATTCATAACTGAGTGACTTGGATTTGTAATAAAATCATAAGTGTAGTTAAGTGGGTTAAGATCAGTTGTACTAGTTGTAACTAAACATGCACTAGTGAGAGTTCAGTTAATTAGTGAACTCACATGCAACTGAAGATTCACCACGGTTAACTACATGCATGTTAGATCTAGTGGAGACCCAGTTGAGATAACAGGTGAAAGGGATAGTTTGGCTATCAGTTGTGATTTTATCACACATGTAGTGAATATGCTTATGAGCATGTGCAAACGAGGGAATCTGATTCGATCATTGTGAGAATTCGAATTACAGAGATTGTGCAGAGGAGGCAGGTTGTCTGGACATAGAAATTGACACATGTATTTTCTTATTTGTGTATGACAGCGTGAGACGATTGTATTATATTGAGATCTCTTAGATTAGAGTTTTGTATGAGATTGTTTCATGATTCATGATATACATAATATATGATAGTGGGGTTTTTAGCTTTACGCTTTCCCGGAGAAATTTATGTGTTATGTGTTATTGATATTTCACTTTGTTCTCATGGTTGTGATCGTGGTTTAATTTAATCCGCAAGAATAATAGTAGAAGCAATTCTGTATTTAACTATAGCGGAAATTGTTAGATCAGGAGAATCGCAGGAATACATTAATTTGTATACCAAATTTCTACATGGTATCAGACCCACGGAGGCCATGAAGTCACGGAAGTGAGGTGCGAACATAATTGCATTCTCGTAGGTCCTGTCTCTAGTAGGGTGCGAACCCTAGTACTGAAAACTTCCAGTGTTTTCAAGAACAGTAATTCTCGCACCCTAGACAAAGGCAGGGTGCGAACTTCACTGAGCATTCTTGCAGGCTACAGTGTAGCAGGGTGCGAACTTCCCTCACCCTAACAGTGGAGCAGGGTGAAAACTTCTTGAGTATTCTCGCAAGCTACAATGGAGAAGGGTGCGAACATGCCAGGCAAGTTCACAGGCTACACACAGGTAGGGTGCGAACTTCGCTCAAGTTTCTCTTAGATGGGGTGCGGACCTCCCAGGGCAAGAGAAAAGTGCAAGAGTTGAGTTTTGGGTTGGATAAAATTTGAATTTGCAAGATTTTCTTGGTGCAATAGATGATTCAAGATTGAAACGTCTTTCAATGGCTTGAGGTTGGAGTATGCACTGGAGGGCAGCTCTAACTACATTGCTTGGAAGGACAGGATGGAGGCAGTGCTCAAAGACAATGGCTTGAAGGGTTACATTGACGCAGATGTTCCTAAGACGGATGCGACAGAGACTGCAAATCTTGATGCATGGAAAAATAAAGTGGCGAAGGTGAGGAGGATTCTGTTGGAGGGAGTACGAGACCACATTGTCTCAAGTCTCCATGGGAAAACCACACCATATGCAACGTGGAAGGTTTTGAAAGATCTGTTCCAAAACAGTAGCGATCATAGGAAATTGGGGCTCAAAGATAAACTCAGGAAGATCAAGATGGAGAAAGGCGACACCATTCCAAAATATCTCACGAAGTTTGTCCAATGTCAGGATGAGCTTGGAAGTGTGGGAATAACAGTCCCTGCTGATGATTTGGTGAGCTTGGCGCTCCTAGGGCTTCCCAAGAGTTGGCACAATTATCAAGACTCTGTCAATGGAAGGGAAAAATTGTCGGATTGGGAACGAATGTGGTTGGATCTAGTGCAAGAGGAGTTTAGGCAGAACACCAGAGATAGATCTTCATCAAAGCGTGATGATGAAGAGGATTTTTCTTTGATTGCCAAGGCAAGGAAAGGGAAAAGGAAGAAATTCCAATCAAAATCCGAGTCTAAAGTCAAGAAGCTGGATTTGTCCAAAGTGAAGTGTTTTCACTGTCACGAACATGGGAATCTCACTACTAACTGTCCACAGAAGAAGAAGAACAAGGCAGTTGTTGGATCTACAACTGGTGAGGCTCTTGTCTCACAATTTGAGCTTGATTTTTCTTCGATTGCATGCATGGCTTCAAGTGCATCAGGGTCAATGTGGTATTTGGATATTGGTGCTTCCTTCCACATGATGGGAGATAAAGAGTCTTTCATTGACTTGGAGGAGAAATATCTCAGAATGCATATAGAGATGGGTGACGATGGAAGATACAATGCAACTGGTATTGGTACCATTACCTTTCAGAGGGAGTCAGGTAAACCATTTCAATTAAAAAATGTTATGCATGTTCCAGGTCTGAAGAAAAACTTGGTCTCAATCGCAATGTTGGAGGACAGAGGCTATGATGTTGTTTTTAGCAGTGGTAAAGCCTACCTGTGACATAAAGCAATAGGTCAAGTCAAGAATATAGGGATTCGAGTTAAGAATCTCTACATGTTGGAGGTAGATGGATGCAATGCCATGATAGGCAAGGCAAAAAAAGTGGTGAGCTGGGGTGAAGGTGAATTATGGCACAGGATATTAGGCCATCTTCATCATGGAGCCTTGAAGATCATGTAGAAAATATCTACTGGACTTCCAAGGGGAACACTTGCTCAATTAGATCAATGCAAGAGGTGCACCCTGGGGAAGTATGTAAAGTCTACCTTTCATGAAAAGGAGAACCATGCTTCAATGATCCTAGAGAGAATTCACATGGATGTGTGTGGACCATTCTCGATTGGTTCAAAAACAAAACACAGGTATTATGTTATTTTTGTTGATGAATTTTCTCGTAAATGCTAGATATTCTTCATGTAGAAGAAGGATCAAACATTCTCAAAGTTCTGTGAGTTTAAAGAATTGGTGGAGAAAGAGTCAGGGAAGAAAGTGAAGGCTCTACGGAGTTATAATGGTGGAGAATACATCTCTAATGAATTCAAAGACTTCTGTAGCAGAGAAGAAATTCGAAGAGAACTCATAGCACCTCATAACCCACAAAAAAATGGGGTCGCGGAGAGAAAGAATAGAATGATTGTGGGTGCAGCATGAGCGATGTTGCATGATCAGGGCCTACCAATTCATTTCTGGGTAGAAGCATGCAATACTGCAGTTTATGTGCAGAACCGTTGTCCTCATAGAGTACTTGGCATGAGTACACCTGAAGAAGCTTTTACTGGTAAGAAACCTGATGTTTCGCATTTAAATTTTTTTGGCTCATCTGTTTTTGTGCATGTGAACAAGGATGCCAGGAAAAAGCTGGAACTGACTGTTGAAGTTGGGATATTTGTGGGGTACACAGAAACACCCCATAATTATCGTGTGTATTTTCCGAACAGTAAAATGACTGTTATGCGACGGGATATAAAATTCGATGAGGGGAAAGCCATGCGGTTGTTGCTTGAGAGGGAGCTAGACTTGCATGTAGAAGAGGAACTGTTGGTTCCTAAAGATGAGTCTCAAGATGTGGATCAACCACATGAAGAGGTTCATGGAGTGGAGGAAACCACTCAAGAAGAGCCATCCATTAGAAATGGTAGAAAGCGCACCACGGAAGCTGATAGATTGAGACTAGATGTTGCACAGAATATAGGAGCCCCTATTTCACAGTGCAGATAGAGACAGTCTCCTGATCGATTTGCTGGATACATGGCTCTCATGAGAAAATGTATTGTGACTAAACCATCTTCCTTTCAGGAAGCAGTGCAGGACCCCACTTGGGTTGATGCTATGGTAGAGGAGTATGACTCCATTGTCAAAAAAAGTGCATGGGATAYTGTCCCAAGACCAGTCGACAAATCAATGGTAGGTTCGAGATGGATCTACAAGGTAAAGCAAGTTGCTGATGGGAGTGTGGAGAAATACAAGGACAGGTTCATGGCCCGGGGCTTCTCATAGATCGAGGGGATAGATTATGATGAGACCTTTGCACCTGTCGCAAGGTACTCTTCCATAAGATCCATCCTTGCACTCTTAGTGTAGATGGGCTGGCGCATTCATTAGATGGATGTAAAAACTGCATTTCTCAACGGGATCATTGAGGAAGAAGTGTACATTGAACAACCAGAAGGTTTTGAGACATTTGACAAAGAGTCACATGTGTGAAGACTCAAGAGAGAACTGTATGGGCTGAAGTAAGCACCCCGTGCTTGGTACACTCAGATAGACAACTATTTCACCAGATTGGGCTTCACCAAAAGTGAAGCAGATGCAAACCTATACCAAATTGTGGTGAAGGGTAAGCTTTTAATCATTGTGCTTTATGTTGATGATTTAATACTTACTGGTGATGAGCAGTTGATACACTCATTCAAGGAGGACCTTTCAAAGGAGTTTGAGATGAAGGATTTGGGCCTTCTTCATTATTTCCTTGGTTTGGAAATATGGCAGCGAGATGGTGAACTTTTTGTATCTCAAGAAAAGTATGCAAGAGAGATATTGGGTAAGTTTCACATGGAGGGATGCAAACCCATGGATACTCCTCTTCCAAAAAATTGGAGGAAAGAGGATGCCACTTCTGGAGAGGTAGTGGATGCTATTGTCTATCGATAGTTAGTGGGTTCACTAATGTATTTAGTGAACACTTGACTCGACATTTTCTATGTAGTTAACCAGCTAAGTCAAGCGATGGTTAAGCCTACCAAACTCTTTTGGAAGGCGGGTAAGCATGTCCTGAGATATCTGAAGGGCACATATGAGTATGGATTATGGTACAGACAGACAGATTAAGTGAATTTGCATGGCTTCACGGATGCAGATTGGGTAGGCAGCCCAATAGACATAAAGAGCACATTAGGGGGGATCTTTAGTATTGGATCTACAGTTATTTCTTGGTACAACAGGAAACAAAGATCCGTGGCACTTAGTTCAACGAAAGAGGAATACATGGCAGTGAGCCAAGCTGCATGTGAGGCTATCTGGATGAGGAAGATCTTGGTTGGTTTGTTTGGTTCTGATTTAGATCAGACAGTGATTTATTGTGATAATCAGAGTTGCATTAAACTCTTGATTAATCATGTGTTTCATGACAGATCTAAGCATATAGATATCTGGTATCATCATCTCAGAGATTGTGTGCAACGAAAGATCATGTTGCTTCAATACATTCTTACGGAAGATCAGGATGTGGACATTCTGACGAAGGCACTCACTAGGAGAAAATTTGAATATCATAGAGGCAGGATTGGGGTGAAGGATAATCCCTTTCTTGTTGAGAGGGAGTGTTGAAAAGTCAATAAGAAACATGTGTCTAATTTACTTTTCCCTTAATTAAATTAGACAATAAATATTAATCTATTATTTCATTCATAACTGATTGAGTTGGATTTTTAACATAATCATAAATGTAGTTAAGTGAGTTAAGATTAGTTGTACTAGTTGTAACTAAACATGCACTAGTGAGAGTTCAGTTAATCAGTGAACTCACATGCAACTGAAGATTCACCACGGTTAACTACATGCATGTTAGATCCAGTGGAGACCTAGTTGAGATAACAGGTGAAAGTGACAGTTTGGCTATTAGTTGTGATTTTATCACACATGCAGTGAATATGCTTATGAGCATGTGAAAATGAGGCAATTTGATTCGATCATTGTGAGAATTCAAATTGCAGAGATTGTGCAGAGGAGGTAGGTTTTCTGGACACATAAATTGGCACATGTATTTGCTAATTTGTGTATGATAGCGTGAGATGATTGTATTGTAATGAGAGCTCTTGGATTAGAGTTTTGTATGGGATTATTTCATGATTCATGATATACATAATATATGATAGTGGGGTTTTTAGCTTTACGCTTTCTCAGAGAAATTTATGTGTTATGTGTTATTGATATTTCACTTTGCACTCATGGTTTTGATTGTGGTTTAATTTAATCTGCAAGAATAATAGTAGAAGCGATTCTATATTTAACTATAGTGTAAATTGTTAGATCAGGAGAATCGCAGGAATACATTAATTTGTATCGAAATTTCTACACATTCTTCCAGACCGTGACCTCGTACCTGCAGTAAGAACCCACATGGATAAAGTATGGAGGTTACCAGATGATGGAAGGAGTTCTGCTCACTTAAAAAAATAGATTGTATATCCCAGATTGTGACAACTTGAAGAGGTTCATAATGGATGAACTGCACAAAATACCTTACACTGGTCATCCAAGATACTAGAAGATGATTACAGCCACCAGGAAACAATTCTATTGGCCTAGATTGAAGAAAGACATAGCTGAGTACTTAGCCAAATGCATAGAATTCCAACAGGTAAAAGCAGAACACCAACACCCAACAAGATTATTACAACCTCTACCAATCTTGGAATGGAAATGGGAAACCATATCCATGGATTTCATCATCGGATTACCAACCTCGACCAGAAAGAATGACGCCATCATGGTAGTGGTGGATAAATTGAGCAAGTATGCTCATTTTATCCTCGTCAAGTCAACTTGTAAGGAAATAGACATCGTCAATGTATTCATGAAGGAGATATTCAAACTGCATGGTATGCCGAAAGAGATCGTGTCTAACAGAGACAAGAAATTTACTTCCAACTTTTGGAAATCACTGATGGCTGGTTTGGAGACCAAGTTACTATCTAGCACAACCTATCACCCTCAAACTGATGGACATATAGAAAGGGTAAATCAAATATTAGAAGACATGCTCAGGATGCATGTGATGCATCAACCCAAAAAGTGGGAAGATTTCCTACCACTGGTGGAATTCACCTACAACAGTAGGTCCTCTGCGGTA